>CAXIWQ010000284.1:0-85247 GCA_964036275.1 Litoditis marina | reverse complement strand
AGATTACGGTTTTTGAGTCCGAACTAATACAATAACTGTCACCTCCTATTCAAAAGGTAGAAGTTTTTTGTGGAGCTAGTTGCGGTGAATAGTACCCAGGCATACATTTACGTGGTCCTAGATTACGGTTTTTGAGTCCGCTAATACAATAACTGTTACCGCCTATTCAAAAAGTAGAAGTTTTTGTGGAGCTAGTTGCGGTGAATAGTACCCAGGCATACATTTACGTGGTCCTAGATTACGGTTTTTGATCCGAACTAATATAATAACTGTTACCGCCTATTCAAAAGGTAGAAGTTTTTGTGGAGCTAGTTGCGGTGAATAGTACCCAGGCATACATTTACGTGGTCCTAGATTACGGTTTTTGAGTCCGAACTAATACAATAACTGTTACCTCCTATTCAAAAGGTAGAAGTTTTTGTGGAGCTAGTTGCGGTGAATAGTACCCAGGCATACATTTACGTGGTCCTAGATTACGGTTTTTGAGTCCGAACTAATACAATAACTGTTACCGCCTATTCAAAAAGTAGAAGTTTTTGTGAGCTAGTTGCGGTGAATAGTACCCAGGCATACATTTACGTGGTCCTAGATTACGGTTTTTGAGTCCGAACTAATACAATAACTGTCACCTCCTATTCAAAAAGGTAGAAGTTTTTGTGGAGCTAGTTGCGGTGAATAGTACCCAGGCATACATTTACGTGGTCCTAGATTACGGTTTTTGAGTCCGAACTAATACAATAACTGTTACCGCCTATTCAAAAGGTAGAAGTTTTTGTGGAGCTAGTTGCGGTGAATAGTACCCAGGCATACATTTACGTGGTCCTAGATTACGGTTTTTGAGTCCGAACTAATACAATAACTGTCACCTCCTATTCAAAAGGTAGAAGTTTTTGTGGAGCTAGTTGCGGTGAATAGTACCCAGGCATACATTTACGTGGTCCTAGATTACGGTTTTTGAGTCCGAACTAATACAATAACTGTTACCGCCTATTCAAAAAGTAGAAGTTTTTGTAGGGCCAATTGCGGTGAATAGTACCCAGGCATACATTTACGTGGTCCTAGATTACGGTTTTTGAGTCCGAACTAATACAATAACTGTTACCTCCTATTCAAAAGGTAGAAGTTTTTGTAGGGCCAATTGCGGTGAATAGTACCCAGGCATACATTTACGTGGTCCTAGATTACGGTTTTTGAGTCCGAACTAATACAATAACTGTTACCTCCTATTCAAAAGGTAGAAGTTTTTGTAGGGCCAATTGCGGTGAATAGTACCCAGGCATACATTTACGTGGTCCTAGATTACGGTTTTTGAGTCCGAACTAATACAATAACTGTTACCGCCTATTCAAAAGGTAGAAGTTTTTGTGGAGCTAGTTGCGGTGAATAGTACCCAGGCATACATTTACGTGGTCCTAGATTACGGTTTTTGAGTCCGAACTAATATAATAACTGTTACCGCCTATTCAAAAGGTAGAAGTTTTTGTGGAGCTAGTTGCGGTGAATAGTACCCAGGCATACATTTACGTGGTCCTAGATTACGGTTTTTGAGTCCGAACTAATATAATAACTGTTACCGCCTATTCAAAAGGTAGAAGTTTTTGTGGAGCTAGTTGCGGTGAATAGTACCCAGGCATACATTTACGTGGTCCTAGATTACGGTTTTTGAGTCCGAACTAATACAATAACTGTCACCTCCTATTCAAAAGGTAGAAGTTTTTGTGGAGCTAGTTGCGGTGAATAGTACCCAGGCATACATTTACGTGGTCCTAGATTACGGTTTTTGAGTCCGAACTAATATAATAACTGTTACCGCCTATTCAAAAGGTAGAAGTTTTTGTGGAGCTAGTTGCGGTGAATAGTACCCAGGCATACATTTACGTGGTCCTAGATTACGGTTTTTGAGTCCGAACTAATATAATAACTGTTACCGCCTATTTAAAAGGTAGAAGTTTTTGTGGAGCTAGTTGCGGTGAATAGTACCCAGGCATACATTTACGTGGTCCTAGATTACGGTTTTTGAGTCCGAACTAATACCACAACTGTCACCTCCTATTCAAAAGGTAGAAGTTTTTGTGGAGCTAGTTGCGGTGAATAGTACCCAGGCATACATTTACGTGGTCCTAGATTACGGTTTTTGAGTCCGAACTAATATAATAACTGTTACCGCCTATTTAAAAGGTAGAAGTTTTTGTGGAGCTAGTTGCGGTGAATAGTACCCAGGCATACATTTACGTGGTCCTAGATTACGGTTTTTGAGTCCGAACTAATACAATAACTGTCACCTCCTATTCAAAAGGTAGAAGTTTTTGTGGAGCTAGTTGCGGTGAATAGTACCCAGGCATACATTTACGTGGTCCTAGATTACGGTTTTTGAGTCCGAACTAATACAATAACTGTCACCTCCTATTCAAAAGGTAGAAGTTTTTGTGGAGCTAGTTGCGGTGAATAGTACCCAGGCATACATTTACGTGGTCCTAGATTACGGTTTTTGAGTCCGAACTAATATAATAACTGTTACCGCCTATTCAAAAGGTAGAAGTTTTTGTGGAGCTAGTTGCGGTGAATAGTACCCAGGCATACATTTACGTGGTCCTAGATTACGGTTTTTGAGTCCGAACTAATACAATAACTGTTACCGCCTATTCAAAAGGTAGAAGTTTTTGTGGAGCTAGTTGCGGTGAATAGTACCCAGGCATACATTTACGTGGTCCTAGATTACGGTTTTTGAGTCCGAACTAATATAATAACTGTTACCGCCTATTCAAAAGGTAGAAGTTTTTGTGGAGCTAGTTGCGGTGAATAGTACCCAGGCATACATTTACGTGGTCCTAGATTACGGTTTTGAGTCCGAACTAATACCACAACTGTCACCTCCTATTCAAAAGGTAGAAGTTTTTGTGGAGCTAGTTGCGGTGAATAGTACCCAGGCATACATTTACGTGGTCCTAGATTACAGTTTTTGAGTCCGAACTAATACCACAACTGTCACCTCCTATTCAAAAGGTAGAAGTTTTTGTGGAGCTAGTTGCGGTGAATAGTACCCAGGCATACATTTACGTGGTCCTAGATTACGGTTTTTGAGTCCGAACTAATACCACAACTGTCACCTCCTATTCAAAAGGTAGAAGTTTTTGTGAGCTAGTTGCGGTGAATAGTACCCAGGCATACATTTACGTGGTCCTAGATTACGGTTTTTGAGTCCGAACTAATACAATAACTGTCACCTCCTATTCAAAAGGTAGAAGTTTTTGTGGAGCTAGTTGCGGTGAATAGTACCCAGGCATACATTTACGTGGTCCTAGATTACGGTTTTTGAGTCCGAACTAATATAATAACTGTACCGCCTATTCAAAAGGTAGAAGTTTTTGTGGAGCTAGTTGCGGTGAATAGTACCCAGGCATACATTTACGTGGTCCTAGATTACGGTTTTTGAGTCCGAACTAATACAATAACTGTCACCTCCTATTCAAAAGGTAGAAGTTTTTGTAGGGCCAATTGCGGTGAATAGTACCCAGGCATACATTTACGTGGTCCTAGATTACGGTTTTTGAGTCCGAACTAATACAATAACTGTCACCTCCTATTCAAAAGGTAGAAGTTTTTGTGGAGCTAGTTGCGGTGAATAGTACCCAGGCATACATTTACGTGGTCCTAGATTACGGTTTTTGAGTCCGAACTAATACAATAACTGTTACCTCCTATTCAAAAGGTAGAAGTTTTTGTAGGGCCAATTGCGGTGAATAGTACCCAGGCATACATTTACGTGGTCCTAGATTACGGTTTTTGAGTCCGAACTAATACAATAACTGTTACCGCCTATTCAAAAGGTAGAAGTTTTTGTGGAGCTAGTTGCGGTGAATAGTACCCAGGCATACATTTACGTGGTCCTAGATTACGGTTTTTGAGTCCGAACTAATACAATAACTGTCACCTCCTATTCAAAAGGTAGAAGTTTTTGTGGAGCTAGTTGCGGTGAATAGTACCCAGGCATACATTTACGTGGTCCTAGATTACGGTTTTTGAGTCCGAACTAATACAATAACTGTTACCGCCTATTCAAAAAGTAGAAGTTTTTGTGGAGCTAGTTGCGGTGAATAGTACCCAGGCATACATTTACGTGGTCCTAGATTACGGTTTTTGAGTCCGAACTAATACAATAACTGTCACCTCCTATTCAAAAGGTAGAAGTTTTTGTGGAGCTAGTTGCGGTGAATAGTACCCAGGCATACATTTACGTGGTCCTAGATTACGGTTTTTGAGTCCGAACTAATACAATAACTGTCACCTCCTATTCAAAAGGTAGAAGTTTTTGTGGAGCTAGTTGCGGTGAATAGTACCCAGGCATACATTTACGTGGTCCTAGATTACGGTTTTTGAGTCCGAACTAATATAATAACTGTTACCGCCTATTCAAAAGGTAGAAGTTTTTGTGGAGCTAGTTGCGGTGAATAGTACCCAGGCATACATTTACGTGGTCCTAGATTACGGTTTTTGAGTCCGAACTAATACAATAACTGTCACCTCCTATTCAAAAGGTAGAAGTTTTTGTAGGGCCAATTGCGGTGAATAGTACCCAGGCATACATTTACGTGGTCCTAGATTACGGTTTTTGAGTCCGAACTAATACAATAACTGTCACCTCCTATTCAAAAGGTAGAAGTTTTTGTGGAGCTAGTTGCGGTGAATAGTACCCAGGCATACATTTACGTGGTCCTAGATTACGGTTTTTGAGTCCGAACTAATACAATAACTGTTACCTCCTATTCAAAAGGTAGAAGTTTTTGTAGGGCCAATTGCGGTGAATAGTACCCAGGCATACATTTACGTGGTCCTAGATTACGGTTTTTGAGTCCGAACTAATACAATAACTGTTACCGCCTATTCAAAAGGTAGAAGTTTTTGTGGAGCTAGTTGCGGTGAATAGTACCCAGGCATACATTTACGTGGTCCTAGATTACGGTTTTTGAGTCCGAACTAATATAATAACTGTTACCGCCTATTCAAAAGGTAGAAGTTTTTGTGGAGCTAGTTGCGGTGAATAGTACCCAGGCATACATTTACGTGGTCCTAGATTACGGTTTTTGAGTCCGAACTAATACAATAACTGTCACCTCCTATTCAAAAGGTAGAAGTTTTTGTGGAGCTAGTTGCGGTGAATAGTACCCAGGCATACATTTACGTGGTCCTAGATTACGGTTTTTGAGTCCGAACTAATATAATAACTGTTACCGCCTATTCAAAAGGTAGAAGTTTTTGTGGAGCTAGTTGCGGTGAATAGTACCCAGGCATACATTTACGTGGTCCTAGATTACGGTTTTTGAGTCCGAACTAATACCACAACTGTCACCTCCTATTCAAAAGGTAGAAGTTTTTGTAGGGCCAATTGCGGTGAATAGTACCCAGGCATACATTTACGTGGTCCTAGATTACGGTTTTTGAGTCCGAACTAATATAATAACTGTTACCGCCTATTCAAAAGGTAGAAGTTTTTGTGGAGCTAGTTGCGGTGAATAGTACCCAGGCATACATTTACGTGGTCCTAGATTACGGTTTTTGAGTCCGAACTAATACAATAACTGTCACCTCCTATTCAAAAGGTAGAAGTTTTTGTGGAGCTAGTTGCGGTGAATAGTACCCAGGCATACATTTACGTGGTCCTAGATTACGGTTTTTGAGTCCGAACTAATACAATAACTGTTACCGCCTATTCAAAAAGTAGAAGTTTTTGTGGAGCTAGTTGCGGTGAATAGTACCCAGGCATACATTTACGTGGTCCTAGATTACGGTTTTTGAGTCCGAACTAATACAATAACTGTCACCTCCTATTCAAAAGGTAGAAGTTTTTGTGGAGCTAGTTGCGGTGAATAGTACCCAGGCATACATTTACGTGGTCCTAGATTACGGTTTTTGAGTCCGAACTAATACAATAACTGTTATTTTTGTATACACTAGAACAGGTCCATGGTTAATATCCAATATTCTAGAAATCGCTCTAATTAATAAGATATCACAAATGTTTGACATTTCAAACTCTGCTCTATGCTTTCTGCCAAACCGACTCAGCACCAACTGCGCGAATGTCTATGAACAATGTGATTGAAACTATACTCCAATTTTAATCTACTTCAAAGCTAACTCAAACGGTGATAATAAAACTCATATTTGTTGTCCAGAGTTCTGCAGACTGTGGTCCCAAATATACGGTTAATTGGTTAGCCCAAACAAAACCTGTATGGAATTCCGGTACTACCCATGTCCTACCTTTACACCTCCAACGTTACCTCGCCTATCACTCTATAAGAGGCAGGAAACGTCACATAGACAACTTCCCCGCGAATATCAAGAAGAGGTGACATATAAAAATGCTCTTCATAACAACAATCATTCACAATATCAATCAAAATATATTGAAAACAAAGGACTCTACCTTTACAATGAAATACTAGAAAACTAGTCAAGTACATGGTAAAGGAGTTGAGAGGGATAAGAACACCTCACAAACATCTTATCCACGTGCTTGTCTCAGCTTCTGTGGTAAGAAACAAATAGAAACAATCGAGAAATAAATAAAGTTCGTAATGTAGTTTTCGAAAGTTCACTAGAACTCATATTCCAACATACCAAGTCGTATACCTAATCGCCATGCTTACTGGTTACGCCACGCGAAATCTACACCGAAAATTTGAAAAATACTCATATCTTATTTACGTAGATGCACCAATATATGGGAGTTGATTTTTTCGAAAATGGCAAACCAAAAATATTATCTTCAGTCTCTTTCATTTCAGTCACTTAAAGTACCCTCGTATACGCATGCTAAGGGTTGACTTCCCATGTTCCTAAATAAACTGGAAAACCTACAAAACAGAAAACCTACGACCTAGCAGTCAAATAATCTAATAACATCGTTACCGTTAAATGTATAGGCTATGAAATCTGGATGATATCCTCAAATCGGATACCATTCAGAGTGCATTCGTCTGGCTCACCGAGGAAATGACGTTCCTTGAAATACAACATAAATAGAGAAGGTATAACTCAGATGCAGAACTAGCACAGAGTAAATATCCAAGTCCAATGCTCAGATCCTGAACCATTAGCACTGGAATCATGATAATTTCCGCTGAATAATGACGAGTTCACACTTGCTTATACAATAGCTGGTGTGCTCGTACTAACAAGTTCTAAACAAAACCACTCAGCTTCAGCTGGCGATATTCGTAAAAAAAAATGAACGGAAACGCGGAGCATGAGAATTTACTGGTGTAAAGTAAACCTCATACAAAAATGTCTGTTTTAACTAGTTAAAGCAGTGACCATGACCGCATGACCCCGTCCTTTATAGAATCGGAGCGGTTATAGTGAAAGGATACCGAGCAGAAAAAGAACGAGAAAGACGAGCCGGGGTTATTTTCTATACTAAAGTTAAACTACACCGAAATTCATCGGTTCTTTATTAGACACAATGTTACTATAGAAGTCATTCTCATTGCTGCTCATTTAAGCGTGTTTCCTAGGTTCTTTATATTTTGAACAAGGCGGCGGCCTACCGACCGCCTACCAAACGATTACCCGAAATTTCACTAAGTTGGAATGATTTATGAAAGAGGGGCAGTTTGTTTCATAGGTGAGACACATCAAACAGCTGACCAGCAAACAACAACTTTCTTTTATGAGGTATTTTTCTACGAAACGGGTTTTTTGTTTACGGAAAGAACTATGAAGCGTTAAGTTTGCTTGAAAGTTAGGTAAGGTAAACCATGACTAGATGGAAACTGACTTTTGAAAAACTTACTACTGAGCGAAGACTGCAAGCCAATCGTCGCGGACTACCCGAGCCGACCCTGAAATTCAATAGTTGAGTATTGAGATATTGATAAACCCGAATGGTAAAATGGGAAAATTTCGCAGCATAATCAAAGCACTTTTTATCCTACCTGCGAAGCCGCGTATCTGCGAATAGTAGGTTCATCGAAATACAGGTATAGTTATCCTATTGACATCATGCAATGAACTGTATGGCTATAGAATATACAGTGTACACACACTATAGCGAATTGGCGTGATAGTGTTGTCAAATGATATTATGTAAATAGGCTAGGGCTCATATTTATAAGTATGTAACTTCACCAATGATAATAACAAATTACTCGAACATTGCGTGGAAAAAATGGTTGAAATAGAAGCAGCACAAAATAAGGATAAGCATAATTAAGTGGCGAAATTCTTTGAGAAGGGAAAAAGCTGATATTCTTTTGTACCACAGACGGAACTATCACCGTCAAGAATTCCAGGTAAAGGCTAAGAAGCTACGAGTAACAATAGCCAATTGAAATGAACACAAAAAATGGGCAAAATACACGTTACAAACAAACATTTAACTAATTAAAAAGCTATTAAATTCATAATTCACTGAGCGCTACATCAGGATCAAATTTCGCGCGTTCCCTGACATTCAAATCACACAGCCAATGGTCCCGCCGCGACCCGACGCTCGAAGGATATGTTTAAATCCGGACCATTCATAATGGGGGTATACTGTACGCGCCTTGCCTCAACTTTTGAAAACGATTCCGCCATCAGGGAAAGTACAATCTAAGAACATGATAAAATAATTTAATTACTCCTAATAACCTCTGCTTCACTACTGTTCTATAGGTTTTTTCATCTAGGCTATTTAGGCTGATTAGAGAGAATATAAAGAGGCAAAGTACTAGCTGTTGTTCTCAATGTTGAGACTACCCCAACTTTTGAAAACGATTCCGCCATCAGGGAAAGTACAATCTAAGAACATGATAAAATAATTTAATTACTTCTAATAACCGCTGCTTCACTACTGCTCTATAGGTTTTTTTCATCTAGGCTATTTAGACTGATTAGATAGAATAGAAAGAAGCAAAGTACTAGCTGTTGTTCTCAATGTTGAGACTACCCCAACTTTTGAAAACGATTCCGCCATCAGGGAAAGTACAATCTAAGAACATGATAAAATAATTTAATTACTTCTAATAACCGCTGCTTCACTACTGCTCTATAGGTTTTTTTCATCTAGGCTATTTAGACTGATTAGATAGAATAGAAAGAAGCAAAGTACTAGCTGTTGTTCTCAATGTTGAGACTACCCCAACTTTTGAAAACGATTCCGCCATCAGGGAAAGTACAATCTAAGAACATGATAAAATAATTTAATTACTCCTAATAACCTCTGCTTCACTACTGTTCTATAGGTTTTTTCATCTAGGCTATTTAGACTGACTAGAGAGAATATAAAGAGGCAAAGTACTAGCTGTTGTTCAGAATGTTGAGACTACCCCAACTTTTAAAGACGATTCCGCCATCAGGGAAAGTACAATCTACGAACATGATAAAATAATTTAATTACTTCTAATAACCGCTGCTTCACTACTGCTCTATAGGTTTTTTTCATCTAGGCTATTTAGACTGATTAGATAGAATAGAAAGAAGCAAAGTACTAGCTGTTGCTCTCAATGTTGAGACTACCCCAACTTTTGAAAACGATTCCGCCATCAGGGAAAGTACAATCTAAGAACATGATAAAATAATTTAATTACTCCTAATAACCTCTGCTTCACTACTGTTCTATAGGTTTTTTCATCTAGGCTATTTAGGCTGATTAGAGAGAATATAAAGAGGCAAAGTACTAGCTGTTGTTCTCAATGTTGAGACTACCCCAACTTTTGAAAACGATTCCGCCATCAGGGAAAGTACAATCTAAGAACATGATAAAATAATTTAATTACTTCTAATAACCGCTGCTTCACTACTGCTCTATAGGTTTTTTTCATCTAGGCTATTTAGACTGATTAGATAGAATAGAAAGAAGCAAAGTACTAGCTGTTGTTCTCAATGTTGAGACTACCCCAACTTTTGAAAACGATTCCGGCATCAGGGAAAGTACAATCTACGAACATGATAAAATAATTTAATTACTTCTAATAACCGCTGCTTCACTACTGCTCTATAGGTTTTTTTCATCTAGGCTATTTAGACTGATTAGATAGAATAGAAAGAAGCAAAGTACTAGCTGTTGCTCTCAATGTTGAGACTACCCCAACTTTTGAAAACGATTCCGCCATCAGGGAAAGTACAATCTAAGAACATGATAAAATAATTTAATTACTCCTAATAACCTCTGCTTCACTACTGTTCTATAGGTTTTTTCATCTAGGCTATTTAGGCTGATTAGAGAGAATATAAAGAGGCAAAGTACTAGCTGTTGTTCTCAATGTTGAGACTACCCCAACTTTTGAAAACGATTCCGCCATCAGGGAAAGTACAATCTAAGAACATGATAAAATAATTTAATTACTTCTAATAACCGCTGCTTCACTACTGCTCTATAGGTTTTTTTCATCTAGGCTATTTAGACTGATTAGATAGAATAGAAAGAAGCAAAGTACTAGCTGTTGTTCTCAATGTTGAGACTACCCCAACTTTTGAAAACGATTCCGCCATCAGGGAAAGTACAATCTAAGAACATGATAAAATAATTTAATTACTTCTAATAACCGCTGCTTCACTACTGCTCTATAGGTTTTTTTCATCTAGGCTATTTAGACTGATTAGATAGAATAGAAAGAAGCAAAGTACTAGCTGTTGTTCTCAATGTTGAGACTACCCCAACTTTTGAAAACGATTCCGCCATCAGGGAAAGTACAATCTAAGAACATGATAAAATAATTTAATTACTCCTAATAACCTCTGCTTCACTACTGTTCTATAGGTTTTTTCATCTAGGCTATTTAGACTGACTAGAGAGATTATAAAGAGGCAAAGTACTAGCTGTTGTTCAGAATGTTGAGACTACCCCAACTTTTAAAGACGATTCCGCCATCAGGGAAAGTACAATCTAAGAACATGATAAAATAATTTAATTACTCCTAATAACCTCTGCTTCACTACTGTTCTATAGGTTTTTTTCATCTAGGCTATTTAGACTGATTAGATAGAATAGAAAGAAGCAAAGTACTAACTGTGCTCTCAATGTTGAGACTACCCCAACTTTTGAAAACGATTCCGCCATCAGGGAAAGTACAATCTAAGAACATGATAAAATAATTTAATTACTTCTAATAACCGCTGCTTCACTACTGCTCTATAGGTTTTTTTCATCTAGGCTATTTAGACTGATTAGATAGAATAGAAAGAAGCAAAGTACTAGCTGTTGTTCTCAATGTTGAGACTACCCCAACTTTTGAAAACGATTCCGCCATCAGGGAAAGTACAATCTAAGAACATGATAAAATAATTTAATTACTTCTAATAACCGCTGCTTCACTACTGCTCTATAGGTTTTTTTCATCTAGGCTATTTAGACTGATTAGATAGAATAGAAAGAAGCAAAGTACTAGCTGTTGTTCTCAATGTTGAGACTACCCCAACTTTTGAAAACGATTCCGCCATCAGGGAAAGTACAATCTAAGAACATGATAAAATAATTTAATTACTTCTAATAACCGCTGCTTCACTACTGCTCTATAGGTTTTTTTCATCTAGGCTATTTAGACTGATTAGATAGAATAGAAAGAAGCAAAGTACTAGCTGTTGTTCTCAATGTTGAGACTACCCCAACTTTTGAAAACGATTCCGCATCAGGGAAAGTACAATCTAAGAACATGATAAAATAATTTAATTACTCCTAATAACCTCTGCTTCACTACTGTTCTATAGGTTTTTTCATCTAGGCTATTTAGACTGACTAGAGAGAATATAAAGAGGCAAAGTACTAGCTGTTGTTCAGAATGTTGAGACTACCCCAACTTTTAAAGACGATTCCGCCATCAGGGAAAGTACAATCTAAGAACATGATAAAATAATTTAATTACTCCTAATAACCTCTGCTTCACTACTGTTCTATAGGTTTTTTTCATCTAGGCTATTTAGACTGATTAGATAGAATAGAAAGAAGCAAAGTACTAACTGTGCTCTCAATGTTGAGACTACCCCAACTTTTGAAAACGATTCCGCCATCAGGGAAAGTACAATCTAAGAACATGATAAAATAATTTAATTACTTCTAATAACCGCTGCTTCACTACTGCTCTATAGGTTTTTTTCATCTAGGCTATTTAGACTGATTAGATAGAATAGAAAGAAGCAAAGTACTAGCTGTTGTTCTCAATGTTGAGACTACCCCAACTTTTGAAAACGATTCCGCCATCAGGGAAAGTACAATCTAAGAACATGATAAAATAATTTAATTACTTCTAATAACCGCTGCTTCACTACTGCTCTATAGGTTTTTTTCATCTAGGCTATTTAGACTGATTAGATAGAATAGAAAGAAGCAAAGTACTAGCTGTTGTTCTCAATGTTGAGACTACCCCAACTTTTGAAAACGATTCCGCCATCAGGGAAAGTACAATCTAAGAACATGATAAAATAATTTAATTACTTCTAATAACCGCTGCTTCACTACTGCTCTATAGGTTTTTTTCATCTAGGCTATTTAGACTGATTAGATAGAATAGAAAGAAGCAAAGTACTAGCTGTTGTTCTCAATGTTGAGACTACCCCAACTTTTGAAAACGATTCCGCCATCAGGGAAAGTTGTCAGGTTAGCTATTAAAGGCTAACCCTTTCAGACTTCAACTTTCATGAGCAAACACACGCCTACCCAATGGCAGGACACGTATAGGCGGAGCGAACGCCCTATAAATATGGATGGCAACAGGAAAGGAGAGTTCGGCTGACGGAATGGCACACTTATCACCCTTGAGAGGAATCCCGTTCTCTCTCTCTCTCAAGTTCTTCACCTTTGATTATATGTCTTGATTGATGTTGATGCACTCTTTTAAATGAATCCATGCTTAAACCAAATGTTCTGTCTTTGTGATTATATAAATATGGGTGAGGAAATTATGATAAATGGGAAGTATATAATGTCAAAACATGCGGAGCTCAAGCCGCCGATATGGAGGTCACCGGTTCGCTCTTAACCGCCAATGGATTCAGAACCCATTGTAAGTAACCATACACTAACCGCTACACCACATACACCATAACTTCCAAATTACAAACATATCAGTATACTTCCCAACCACCCTCCTAAAAACTCACTTATAAAACGCATAGCATAATTTACCCGCATCACATCTTCAATACATAAAGTCATCTTATCACCTAGAATAACAGCACTCTATTATAAACACCTCTCACGTACTTTCTCACACACTTATAAACACAACATATCGAACATACACCGAACACAGAATAACGAAGAAAAACGTCCTATCTTTACCACGGAATTGCCTTCACCAGTCTAACTGAGAAAAGAAAGAAATGATACATGGATTAAGAAATATATAGCACTCAAATAATATCGAGGACAGAAAATAGCCCGGGCACGGTGGATTGGTTCCGTGGAACTAACAAATATGAAACAATCCACTGAGGCTTACAACAAGAAATATAAGGCCGAGAATTACGAGAAAATATAACGGTCAGGAATAAGAGAAATGAAATTTGACCAAGAAATAGTTACCGACAGATCATGGCGCCCATAAATACAAAACCCATGGATGAAAGGAATACTTCGCGAACAACCACAAATGTGATTGTGTATGAATTTCGCACATGGAACCAAAAACACATTGATCTATCAATTACCACGAGCATTAAAACTCACAATCTATAACCACCACTCAAAAACAATACACTCACAGCAACACACTAATAAAATATATATGATAACCCAAACTAATAAAACCTATGCACAGACCAAAGCATACAAATTCCTATTTGAGGAAACAGGACAAACAGAACACCTGTCATATTGATATTACACGGCAAACAGAACACATAGTCAAAATCATATTGAAACCACACGGTAAAAAGAACACCGATTCGTATTGACATTATGTCACGTATACACTCAAGTATCGCAAAAAAAAAACGAATGAAACATGTTCCATTCCGGGTAAACAAATAAAAACCATTGACGAACACATATATATAAGGAGGAAAACTGTTCACTGACACCACCACCCAGCAACTTTACGCTACGCGTACCGTTAACTACATACAATCCTACAAACTCACACTCTCCTACAACAAGTAAGTACAACATAAATAGAACCACTACATACTAACTACTTCACACACAGACTAATTAACAACTAAACCTGTAACAACTATTAATTAGATATAAACTAATAATTCAATACAATATATATATATATATATATATATATATTAAACAATCTAAACATATAAATAGGTCAAGCTTCGAAGGACCGTCCACCACACCGACGCCAATAAGCCAACTTCCAGCCGCCACACCGACATCACCCCACTGAAAGGAAAAGTGAGTTAATACATAATCACATAAAACACGTTATATCAACTACTTATCAAATACAATCAGCGTCACCCACCCTAACGATTATTTCATCTTAGCCATCATACACACTCACTAATCAACAATTATTAAACACACATCAAAAAACCAACTACACAACACTGGAATCCACACCTAGATACAACTTACGACCACGTTACACAAACCGCACTGAAAACCCTGAAACAGACACTACTCATCAAGACAACTTCAATCTTGAATACAAACCAGCATTCCTAACAGAACGTGACAGTTCAGCAACCAACTCAGACAACGAATCCCTTAGCAACGAAGATAAAGAATCGCCCAACAACAGCTTTCATAGGAAACGCACATCAGCATTAAGCCCACTCCAAAGAATACAAATACTAAGGAATCTAACACCGCAACGCGTAGGAAACACAAAGAAAATGGCAAAAACATTACAAGAACTCGAAGACGAACTGAAAGATCTTAAAGACCAACTGAATCACATGAACGTAGCACCAACGAAAAACATATCGCTTATTGAACTAGCAAAACTTATGGAAAAGCGAATTAAGAAGTTTTCGGGAGACGGCAACGAAACTTTCAAAACTTGGCTGGAAACGTACACTGACTTACTCGAAACATTCGAAATACCAGCAGAAAAAGGAAAAACTCTCCTCCAGATATACCTAATAGATGGTGCCAAAATAGTATATGACTCCATTGAAGACAAAGATATCAAAGACTGGGATGACATAACAACAGAACTACTAACAAAACTAAAGAACCCAATAGCCATTGAGAGTGCACGCGATGAACTACATGACATGCGCCAAGGAGGTGATACAGTAGGACAATACGCAAAGAAGCTGAAACAACTAGCAGAGATAGCATACCAAGGACAGGGCGCAGACATAATTGAAAGCAACGCTATAGGACACTTCATACGCGGATTGAGATCAGACATTAAGATAAATCTACGCAGAATGAACAACCTTACCTCATTCATAGACCACGTAACCACAGCTGAAAAGGAAGCAAGACTCCTCGCAAGAGAAAGAATCGAAAACCTCGAACGTACCGAAAGGATTAATGCCTTGACATTAGGAGATAAAGTTGACGAACTACAGAAAACAATTACCAACACTAAGGATCAACGCAACAATAGCTACCCTACCCAAGATTACCGTAACACACAACCACGACAAGCACAAATACAACATCAAAATAGCTACACCAATCGACCGAATACACAAATAACTCATTGCCCACCAAGAAACAACTACAATAATGAATTCCGAAATACATTGTAACCACTGCGGGCTCAATAACCACTTTGTATCATTATGCCAACAAAAATATAGCTAAGCACCTTCGTTATAATATCAATAAATGAAATATGTCACCACCATGTTTTTCCTACACAACACAAACATTAAAAAATAAATAAAAACAAACAAAAAAATATGCACAATCGAACCATACCATCTATACACCTCTCAACGGAGCTCGAGCTCTGAAAAGAGGGGGGATGTCAGGTTAGCTATTAAAGGCTAACCCAACTAGGCAGAATAACCCTTTCAGACTTCAACTTTCATGAGCAAACACACGCCTACCCAATGGCAGGACACGTATAGGCGGAGCGAACGCCCTATAAATATGGATGGCAACAGGAAAGGAGAGTTCGGCTGACGGAATGGCACACTTATCACCCTTGAGAGGAATCCCGTTCTCTCTCTCTCTCAAGTTCTTCACCTTTGATTATATGTCTTGATTGATGTTGATGCACTCTTTTAAATGAATCTATGCTTAAACCAAATGTTCTGTCTTTGTGATTATATAAATATGGGTGAGGAAATTATGATAAATGGGAAGTATATAATGTCAAAACATGCGGAGCTCAAGCCGCCGATAAAGTACAATCTAAGAACATGATAAAATAATTTAATTACTCCTAATAACCTCTGCTTCACTACTGTTCTATAGGTTTTTTCATCTAGGCTATTTAGACTGACTAGAGAGAATATAAAGAGGCAAAGTACTAACTGTGCTCTCAATGTTGAGACTACCCCAACTTTTGAAAACGATTCCGCCATCAGGGAAAGTACAATCTAAGAACATGATAAAATAATTTAATTACTTCTAATAACCGCTGCTTCACTACTGCTCTATAGGTTTTTTCATCTAGGCTATTTAGACTGATTAGATAGAATAGAAAGAAGCAAAGTACTAGCTGTTGTTCTCAATGTTGAGACTACCCCAACTTTTGAAAACGATTCCGCCATCAGGGAAAGTACAATCTAAGAACATGATAAAATAATTTAATTACTTCTAATAACCGCTGCTTCACTACTGCTCTATAGGTTTTTTTCATCTAGGCTATTTAGACTGATTAGATAGAATAGAAAGAAGCAAAGTACTAGCTGTTGCTCTCAATGTTGAGACTACCCCAACTTTTGAAAACGATTCCGCCATCAGGGAAAGTACAATCTAAGAACATGATAAAATAATTTAATTACTCCTAATAACCTCTGCTTCACTACTGTTCTATAGGTTTTTTCATCTAGGCTATTTAGGCTGATTAGAGAGAATATAAAGAGGCAAAGTACTAACTGTGCTCTCAATGTTGAGACTACCCCAACTTTTGAAAACGATTCCGCCATCAGGGAAAGTACAATCTAAGAACATGATAAAATAATTTAATTACTTCTAATAACCGCTGCTTCACTACTGCTCTATAGGTTTTTTTCATCTAGGCTATTTAGACTGATTAGATAGAATAGAAAGAAGCAAAGTACTAGCTGTTGTTCAGAATGTTGAGACTACCCCAACTTTTGAAAACGATTCCGGCATCAGGGAAAGTACAATCTACGAACATGATAAAATAATTTAATTACTTCTAATAACCGCTGCTTCACTACTGCTCTATAGGTTTTTTTCATCTAGGCTATTTAGACTGATTAGATAGAATAGAAAGAAGCAAAGTACTAGCTGTTGTTCTCAATGTTGAGACTACCCCAACTTTTGAAAACGATTCCGGCATCAGGGAAAGTACAATCTACGAACATGATAAAATAATTTAATTACTTCTAATAACCGCTGCTTCACTACTGCTCTATAGGTTTTTTTCATCTAGGCTATTTAGACTGATTAGAGAGAATAGAAAGAGGCGAAGTACTAGCTGTTGTTCAGAATGTTGAGACTACCCCAACTTTTGAAAACGATTCCGGCATCAGGGAAAGTACAATCTAAGAACATGATAAAATAATTTAATTACTCCTAATAACCGCTGCTCCACTACTGTTTTATAGGTTTTTTTTCATCTAGGCTATTTAGACTGATTAGATAGAATAGAAAGAAGAAAGGACTAACTGTGCCCTCAATGTTGAGACTACCCCAACTTTTGAAAACGATTCCGCCATCAGGGAAAGTACAATCTAAGAACATGATAAAATAATTTAATTACTTCTAATAACCGCTGCTTCACTACTGCTCTATAGGTTTTTTTCATCTAGGCTATTTAGACTGATTAGATAGAATAGAAAGAAGCAAAGTACTAGCTGTTGCTCTCAATGTTGAGACTACCCCAACTTTTGAAAACGATTCCGCCATCAGGGAAAGTACAATCTAAGAACATGATAAAATAATTTAATTACTCCTAATAACCTCTGCTTCACTACTGTTCTATAGGTTTTTTCATCTAGGCTATTTAGGCTGATTAGAGAGAATATAAAGAGGCAAAGTACTAACTATGCTCTCAATGTTGAGACTACCCCAACTTTTGAAAACGATTCCGCCATCAGGGAAAGTACAATCTAAGAACATGATAAAATAATTTAATTACTTCTAATAACCGCTGCTTCACTACTGCTCTATAGGTTTTTTTCATCTAGGCTATTTAGACTGATTAGATAGAATAGAAAGAAGCAAAGTACTAGCTGTTGTTCAGAATGTTGAGACTACCCCAACTTTTGAAAACGATTCCGGCATCAGGGAAAGTACAATCTACGAACATGATAAAATAATTTAATTACTTCTAATAACCGCTGCTTCACTACTGCTCTATAGGTTTTTTTCATCTAGGCTATTTAGACTGATTAGATAGAATAGAAAGAAGCAAAGTACTAGCTGTTGTTCTCAATGTTGAGACTACCCCAACTTTTGAAAACGATTCCGGCATCAGGGAAAGTACAATCTACGAACATGATAAAATAATTTAATTACTTCTAATAACCGCTGCTTCACTACTGCTCTATAGGTTTTTTTCATCTAGGCTATTTAGACTGATTAGAGAGAATAGAAAGAGGCGAAGTACTAGCTGTTGTTCAGAATGTTGAGACTACCCCAACTTTTAAAGACGATTCCGCCATCAGGGAAAGTACAATCTAAGAACATGATAAAATAATTTAATTACTCCTAATAACCTCTGCTTCACTACTGTTCTATAGATTTTTTTATCTAGGCTATTTAGACTGATTAGAGAGAATAGAAAGAGGCGAAGTACTAGCTGTTGTTCAGAATGTTGAGACTACCCCAACTTTTGAAAACGATTCCGGCATCAGGGAAAGTACAATCTAAGAACATGATAAAATAATTTAATTACTCCTAATAACCGCTGCTCCACTACTGTTTTATAGGTTTTTTTTCATCTAGGCTATTTAGACTGATTAGATAGAATAGAAAGAAGAAAGGACTAACTGTGCTCTCAATGTTGAGACTACCCCAACTTTTGAAAACGATTCCGCCATCAGGGAAAGTACAATCTAAGAACATGATAAAATATATTAATTACTTCTAATAACCGCTGCTTCACTACTGCTCTATAGGTTTTTTTCATCTAGGCTATTTAGACTGATTAGATAGAATAGAAAGAAGCAAAGTACTAGCTGTTGTTCAGAATGTTGAGACTACCCCAACTTTTGAAAACGATTCCGGCATCAGGGAAAGTACAATCTACGAACATGATAAAATAATTTAATTACTTCTAATAACCGCTGCTTCACTACTGCTCTATAGGTTTTTTTCATCTAGGCTATTTAGACTGATTAGATAGAATAGAAAGAAGCAAAGTACTAGCTGTTGTTCTCAATGTTGAGACTACCCCAACTTTTGAAAACGATTCCGGCATCAGGGAAAGTACAATCTACGAACATGATAAAATAATTTAATTACTTCTAATAACCGCTGCTTCACTACTGCTCTATAGGTTTTTTTCATCTAGGCTATTTAGACTGATTAGAGAGAATAGAAAGAGGCGAAGTACTAGCTGTTGTTCAGAATGTTGAGACTACCCCAACTTTTAAAGACGATTCCGCCATCAGGGAAAGTACAATCTAAGAACATGATAAAATAATTTAATTACTCCTAATAACCTCTGCTTCACTACTGTTCTATAGATTTTTTTATCTAGGCTATTTAGACTGATTAGAGAGAATAGAAAGAGGCGAAGTACTAGCTGTTGTTCAGAATGTTGAGACTACCCCAACTTTTGAAAACGATTCCGGCATCAGGGAAAGTACAATCTAAGAACATGATAAAATAATTTAATTACTCCTAATAACCGCTGCTCCACTACTGTTTTATAGGTTTTTTTTCATCTAGGCTATTTAGACTGATTAGATAGAATAGAAAGAAGAAAGGACTAACTGTGCTCTCAATGTTGAGACTACCCCAACTTTTGAAAACGATTCCGCCATCAGGGAAAGTACAATCTAAGAACATGATAAAATAATTTAATTACTTCTAATAACCGCTGTTTCACTACTGCTCTATAGGTTTTTTCATCTAGGCTATTTAGAATGATTAGATAGAATAGAAAGAAGCAAAGTACTAGCTGTTGTACTCAATGTTGAGACTACCCCAACTTTTGAAAACGATTCCGCCATCAGGGAAAGTACAATCTAAGAACATGATAAAATAATTTAATTACTCCTAATAACCTCTGCTTCACTACTGTTCTATAGGTTTTTTTCATCTAGGCTATTTAGACTGATTAGAGAGAACAGAAAGAGGCGAAGTACTAGCTGTTGTTCAGAATGTTGAGACTACCCCAACTTTTGAAAACGATTCCGGCATCAGGGAAAGTACAATCTAAGAACATGATAAAATAATTTAATTACTCCTAATAACCGCTGCTCCACTACTGTTTTATAGGTTTTTTTTTCATCTAGGCTATTTAGACTGATTAGATAGAATAGAAAGAAGCAAAGTACTAACTGTGCTCTCAATGTTGAGACTACCCCAACTTTTGAAAACGATTCCGCCATCAGGGAAAGTACAATCTAAGAACATGATAAAATAATTTAATTACTTCTAATAACCGCTGCTTCACTACTGCTCTATAGGTTTTTTTCATCTAGGCTATTTAGACTGATTAGATAGAATAGAAAGAAGCAAAGTACTAGCTGTTGTTCTCAATGTTGAGACTACCCCAACTTTTGAAAACGATTCCGCCATCAGGGAAAGTACAATCTAAGAACATGATAAAATAATTTAATTACTTCTAATAACCGCTGCTTCACTACTGCTCTATAGGTTTTTTTCATCTAGGCTATTTAGACTGATTAGATAGAATATAAAGAGGCAAAGTACTAACTGTGCTCTCAATGTTGAGACTACCCCAACTTTTGAAAACGATTCCGCCATCAGGGAAAGTACAATCTAAGAACATGATAAAATAATTTAATTACTCCTAATAACCTCTGCTTCACTACTGTTCTATAGGTTTTTTTCATCTAGGCTATTTAGACTGATTAGAGAGAATAGAAAGAGGCGAAGTACTAGCTGTTGTTCAGAATGTTGAGACTACCCCAACTTTTGAAAACGATTCCGGAATCAGGGAAAGTACAATCTAAGAACATGATAAAATAATTTAATTACTCCTAATAACCGCTGCTCCACTACTGTTTTATAGGTTTTTTTTCATCTAGGCTATTTAGACTGATTAGATAGAATAGAAAGAAGCAAAGTACTAACTGTGCTCTCAATGCTCAACTCATTTGAAAAGCAACCTATCTGTATTGACACGTTTAGCACATGATTGAATAAATTTTCTGCACGTTCTCTTTGGCATTGCTCAGGAGAGGAAGTGAAGTGATTTCGGTCTGAAGCACTGCGTTTGTAGTTGTAGTTTTTAGTCGTTATTCGAAACGTCGCAGTGAATGCAGATCAAACTACAAATCAGCACCGCCTCGTACCGAAGCGACGCGAAAGGATAAATAGGTACTAATATATGTAATTATATGTAAAAATATACCCACCCCTTGAGCTTGTCATCTATCCAGGCGTCCATGTCACACACATCACTGTCAAAGGCGGCCAGCGCTTACGCGTCGCTGAGCGCCGCGCGACGCTGATCGACGTCCTCGCGTAGAACAGTCAGCGCGTCGTGAACCTGGAAACATAACACTATACTAGAAACTACTGCAAATCACAACACTATACTAGAAACTACTGCAAATCACAGTCTTCTACAGTTTATGTGACTCCTGACTATTCACCTTCCCAGCAAATCGTTTTTAAGGTAGTTAATATTTCTACAAAAATAATAATGATACTACAAACTACAATATTCGCCCCCCCCGCCCTACTTCTCCACTGCGCAGTGAATTAATTGATTTATTATGCTTGTGAGTACGCGAAGAAAAAAAAAGAAGAGTAGAAACATAACGAAGCATAGAATAGAATGACGAAGTGAGGTCAATAGGAAGAAGGAAGGAAATAATAATTTGTCTATAACACTGATTATCAGGGTCGGGCAGAAAATGGTTTGACGTCGAGTCCAATACGACCCCCCTCCCCTTAAAAAATGGAAAAGGTGAAATTTCAAGGAATGGAAGGAAAATTTCGAGCGAAGTTTGTTCTTATCGCTGAAACCGTAGAATTTTCGACACCCTCGTTACCAAAAACGACCCCCCTATTTGACTTTTTTTTGAATTGCCAACCCAGATCTGCCCTCCCCGACAAAAGGCAGAAACGCGAGCACCACACGCGTTGAAACGAGCGAACTCCTTGAAAATGAAAATTGAGCGAGAGCGTTAAATAAATCTGTCCACTCAGCATGATCAAATCAAGATGAAAAAAGTAGAAGCGCCGTAGCAACTCGCTCCCACATCTCAATAATATCTGAAAATTCTAATACCGCAACCCCTGTTCGATTTTTACATTCGTGAAACTCCATGGTTTTGCTTTAAACCCGGAATTGATGACGGAAAGCCATTCTTTTTTAGATATTGGGGCAAGTTTACTAGACTATACAAAGGTGAAAAGGTGCCATCCTAAGAGTACCACCTTCACTTTTCGACCAGAGTTACCAAATGAAAATGACCTCCTTCACTCTCGCTGCGCAACAGGGCAGACCAGCTATTGGATGCTACACCCCCTCCCCCCTCACGTTTGCGACAAGATCGGTCGGACCACCTTCACACTTTAACAGCCCGGTTGGACCCCTTTTTACCTATGTAACAATAATAAACTCGTACCTCTTCGTGTTTGTACGGGAACGACGACTAGAGCTGACAGCCGGCCACTGGGTCTCTCTCCAATCGACGCCAGAATGGGAAGAACGTAGCACAGGGTTTTACCGGAACCTGAAACAAATATGGCCGTCAAATTATAAATCACTCACTCGATAATGATAAGTGTTTTGAATTGACGAAAATGATGATTATTACAACCCTGCCTGCAACTCCAAACAACTTGACCTTAAACTTCAAACGTGAACAATATATAGCATTGAGCCAAACCGAAATCAAATAACATATGACTCATATTATAAAATTCTGAAAACTGAAAAGTGAAAACCATGCTTGCTTTTCACGAATTAGCCGAATAGCCAACAAAAACAACACGATCAGTAGTAAGTAGCGAATGATTGGCTCATACCCATACGTGCCCGAAGTCACAGAAGTTGAAAAAACGGGGAAAATTACACCTGTGGGTGCTGAAATAGTAACATCTCGTGGCCTCAATACGGGTGGTCTTACAAGTGCCGACAGTAGAATGGGAAGCACGGATTTCTGAAACGAGGACGTTATATCAATAACTCCAAATTTGACTCATAAAATTCTACTATGCGCTATGCCACGCTAAACACTAGAAATGATCACGGTTATTAGAATTAGCCAGTACCACCTACCAAAACAGCCAAATCATACAACTCTAGATCTAGAATCATGGACAAGAACTAACAATCTGCTAGCTAACCTGTACGGGAAACCAATTTGAAATGGTTTTAGCGACGTGGGTGGCCAGTTTTGGCGGCAATCCCTCGACACTTTTCAGATCGGCCAGATTTTTCTTCTCCATCTCTGCGGGGAATACGGTAGCACTGTCCACCCAAGAACTTGTTACGCTGAAAAATGAATATTGTGATTTGAGCACAATAATGATAACAGACTAAGTAAGACCAAACATTGAAATCCATAGATTTAGGCATCTGGCAGGTGAAGGTGAATCAAAAATCCACTTCAACAATCCAGATTTTTCATTACACATTTCTCATACATGTCACCTGAATCAACATAAAACCCGAAAAAAAACAAAGATAAACTAGGTGAAATATACGATATAAAGATGAACTAACTTGATTTTCTTCAAATCGTGAAACGTTTGTTGTCCGAGAACTTGGAACTCCTTCTGGTGGTCATCCCCGGCCGTCGTCTCTTTCTTCACTGCATCCACAAACAAACCCATTTTCAATGAGATTGTGTGTTTCACGAACTCCGGCCGAAAAACATCCTGTTTTATTACTAAACAAGTAGTCAACTGATAATCCTATCCTTTTAGCAACTCTAAATCGGTTTGCATCCGGGTCAAAACTAGCACATTCATTTACCGAGCACACTAATTTAACTAATGTGTTTGTAACTATTGATCGATTCAAAAACTTACCCCCTGTTCACTGGAATTCGTTGCCGTCGGGGGAGGGACGAGAGAGGCCAGAGAAGTCGGAGATACCTCTCGGCCGGATGACGTCATCTCCACTGATGACGTCACATCGACGCCAGCGCGAGCGGGTGCGACGCGGTCCGCCAACTCACACATCAGGTCTTGGAGGGCCTGAAACATGGGGCTGGTCGGAACAGTAACTCTCTTTCAGTGCAGACTGCAAGAGACGTAGACGGTTAGAAAAGAAATTTGCATTACCGTCACACTCGAAACAAAAGTAATTAGGAGAAATTGTACCAGATCTGATTTCGACCATACGCGCATAACTTCACTATTGATTAAGGCAGCACCACAGGGAAAAGCAGTCCACACCACTGCTGCCAACCGTAATAAAATATCAGTGGAGTGATTTACAAGGTCTTCAAGATCATACACACTCCATACCCCAGTAAAATTGTCCGAATAGCTATGAAAAATCGGAAAAAAGGCTACCTTCTCAACAACAACAAGAAAATGTCTTATTTTGATCCAAAGTCATCATTTTTCACGTATTTGAATATAAAACGGTTTCCTTTATGAAGATAGTCGCATGTTTGTGGTGGTGGTCCCCGCATACCTGTAGTCTTTGGCAGAAGGCGAATAGAGCCCTCGTGACGTCATCAACCGTTCGAATCCAATCGGAGAAGTTCAACCGACGAACGGGGTCTCCTAATTGACTGGAAAGCAGACACAGATAAAACTATACTTACAAAAACTAAAACATGAAATACTAGAATACTAGCTAATCGACTTCAAAAGTGCGACTTTTAGGGTTTTGGAAATCTTCAAACTTTTCTAGTCGATTTCGACGTTGTTAATCGAGTTGAAAATTTCGAGTTTTTCGAGTTTCGAGTTCAAAAAATTCGAGTTTCAGAAAATTCGAGTTTTTCGAGTTTCGAGCTCAAAAAATTCGAGTTTCGAGTTTTCTCAACCCTCAACCCTAGTCACTACAAAGGTGGCAATTAGGCCAGCACAAGCGAGTGGTACAGTTGGAATTACTCCGAATTACTGCAAAGTGAGAAGCAAAATGTAGGTGCTCGGCTGGAAATTCAGTTGGCGAGGGTGGCAGATGCCACAACTCACAACTGAACCTGTACAAGTGGATTTGTGCCAGCACAATACGGGTAGTTTTGGTATTATCCGCCAACATTTTCCCTATCCCTGAAATCCTAACCAGATCTATGCTCACGTATGAGAAACATAATGGTGGATACAGCGCTATAATTTCCACTATCAACTCGTCCATTCTAAGTTACACGTTCCCACGCGAATTCATGCACATGCACGCTTGTATACAAATATCCAAATGTGCACGCAGCAAACAAGTAGCGTTACTAAATAACAACAACCCACGTGAGGGTGGGATCAAATTTCGTGAGATCCAGGCCACTTTCCACGATACTCTGCTTCACTACCTGAGATCATACTTCAAATAGAAATTGATTTCAACTTATATTTTACTAATGCAATGATTGAAGACATCAAAACCAACAGACTGAAAACTGCGAATTCGCCAAAATCAATCAAATTTTCTCCTCACTTCATTTATCTGAGGGAGGAGGGAAGATTTATAGAGAAAATGTGAACTTTATCCCTTTAGCTAGCAGCTGGTACTATCTCCTGGTTGAACTAGCATTCCACTCCGCCAAACGTAGACTTTGATAACCTTCCAAAAAACAGGGAAAGTCTCCCTGGAAGCATATTTTCTAGGAAAACGAACCTGTCGCATGATTCCCTTGATTGTCTCCCCGATTTCTGTCCTGAGGACCAAAATGAAGGAATAGCGACGGACTTGTATTAGACCCATTGTCACCGACGACAGTTCACCCTGCAAACGGTTGGAATTATAACTATTTAGATCAACTGTCAATAACTTTCATAATATAATACACAAAAATACTAATTATTATTATTATTAGTACACCTGTCAACAACAATGGTATTAGGTGGTATTTGAACGGACTTAAAACGGTTACGGAATTTGGGGAATTACCTAGCTCAGCGTTTATTCCCAAACCAAAATTGCACCGATCCTTTCTGGACCAATTTAGCATTTTTAACACTCGTTAGAAAACAATCGCAAATTGTTTTAATCATTGCAACGTATAACGCTATATGGCTCGGAGGCTTCACAATTGCGTGTACATAACTAGCTAGCAGATTTACCCAACAATAACAACAACAACAATAAATAACAAACAAACAACAAATAAACACGCGTACCTCGTGAATGATGGGAACTCCGTCCTCCGTTTTCGATGCGAATTCCTTCTGGACGACCTGGGCAAAGTCCTCGTGCATCATTCGCCCGATAACCCCGTACAACTCGTGCAACTGGGAGCCCAGATGACTGGAAACAATTTCGCGTTTGAAATCAACTAGCAGCAATATGGAAAGACTACACTACACATTCGAAATCGAGAACTTGAAAAGATCGAGAATTGAACGTATCACGAATTTGAACTAGTAAATTTGTTCAAAAAGATCGCAACCTCAAACGATAATGATAAACAAAAAGATATTAATAGAAAACTATTTGATGTACCGAAATTACCGTAAGGATGAAAAGATGCCTAGCCTGTAAAGATATTGTCAAAATAACTATGTAACCTTTAAACGGCCCACTCTAATAACAGTTAGTTCTCTAAACTATACAGAGCCCACCCTTAACCACACCACAATACTAAATTTTCTGAAGCATGCCAAGAGCACTGCTTAAATCATACCATAAACATTAGTAAAGTACACCCAACACGTTGGCAAATCATACCAAATACCTTGCCAAACCTAACCGAAAACATTGGTAAACTGTACCGGAAGCAGTTGACGGCACTGAGTTCCGATTGGAGCACCTCCTGACTGGTTTCGATGCAATCGATGGCCTTGGGATAATCCGACTGATTCAACATCATCTGCACAGTCGACTGCGCATCGCGCAGGCAAGAAGTGTCCTGCAAATTATAATATGACCTTGATTGGATGGCCGAGTGGTTAGCGGCGCGCCGTGGCGCACACGACCCCAGTTCGATCCCACTCGGTGCACTGACTGCACGACGAGCCATCAAACGCACCCATCATCAGAGAGTTTTATTATTATTGATATAGAAACTTGCGTAACCAGATCCCAGTGAAATGTGATAACTCTACAGAAACGGAATTTGTTTTTACTCAGATAAATTTATTGCTTGGAAAACAGGTTGTTCCATATATTAATGAAAGTGGAGTCCGTTTTTGATTTCATGTCACAGTTTTCATAACTTGGTTGGAGTATGCCTGAAACAAAAATTAGGACCAGCCCACCAACGCCAAAAGTTCTCAAGCAGATATGTCCCTTCAAGTCGCATAAAGGTAGTGGTCACGCGTGCTTCTCTAAATATACGATATAAATAATGTTAGAACTCACGTGTAACTTCGCCAGTAGTTTTTGTTTCTTCTCCCGCAACTCGTATAATCTCATGATGTTTCAGTTCGACCACAGATCAGGGTGGACACCGTGCTGAGACTCGACCTATAATCATTACAGAAATATGGAAGAAAAAAAAATGGAAATTGGAACAAAGTAGGTGACACCCGTTACTAAAGTACCAATGTTTCAAGGGTAACATTAAATGGTCTTGTCAACTATCAAAACCATTACAACTGATAGCACAGATTGTAAAACCATTACAACTGACGCAAGGTGACCATTACATTTGAAAAAGGATATATATATATATACATATATATATATATATATATATATATATATATATATATATATATATATATATATATATGTGTGTGTGTGTGAAGGATTAACCAGGGCTCCCTGGTGTGCCCACTGGTTTACTTATTTTAAGAAGTTGTTGTTGTTTACTCTCCCCTTTGTTTATTATTTACTCCACCCACCTGACTCTCCTGACATCCCGAATCGCTGCCGCCAGCTCCTCGTGAAGTCCCCCATAACTGTGGAACATCTTCCAGAAATCGTCCGATTTGGAGACCAATTTGGCAGCCAATCGACTGTCAACTACGTCGTGCATTGACTCCAGATGAGAATTCAGGGTGGAATAGTCGCGGAATGAACCGGCTGGCTGCAATGGAATAGTGTGCATACTTTATTACTTCGTTATGCATACTTCAACCCACATCGAAGATCATAGCAAACTACACAGCAAAATGGACGTGAAGAGAGAAACCTAAGTTTCAAAGAAAAAGTCCATGATTGCACAATTTTTTCCAACTCTGCCGGTTTTAACTCAATGTCAACTGTCGGAGTGGACAAGTGGTTAGCGTTCGGCTGTCGCTCCACATACCTGGGTTCGCTCCCCGCTCTGTTAATAAAGCTCACTTGCCTATCTCCACCCCCTCTAAGGACAGTCCATCTACGGTTGATATGTGATGTGTGTGTGTGATTATATATTTATATCAGTAACTCAACAGTTGATATGAAATATTAATATTATTTATTATAACTGAATACCTTTCTAGTGTCTCCATTAGCAGAGGTCTCCTCCCCCTTCAACCCAACAGTCGATGACGTCACGGACAATGGATCTTTTTCTCCCACTCGCGGCTCCGTGAAAATGGCGGAAAACGTGGGACCGTGCGAGAGAAGAAACGTCGACTCGGAGAAAACCTGAAAATTCAATATTGATCGAACTACAAACTACAAAATGTAGAAAAACCTTGTTGGCCACATTATGATTTGGCATATTTACTACTTACTAGTTACTAGTCAAATAAAAACATTTTCATCAAATCAAGTTTCTGAAACTGATCCTGAAATCTTATTCTAATTCGAAACAAATAGTGAGTAGTCTATAATAGGTTGTTTCCAAAACAAGCCTATACGGTGTAAGTTACCCTAGCCCACTGTGTTAGTTTTGTAGTTTGATCCCGGGTGAAAACTTTAAATAAAAGAGAGATTTGGTCACTTTTTATAAACCACCACGACAATTCATAATAGATGCATTACAACGAGAGCTAAATCGCGCTGAACCCCTTTTTACATTCACCATTCTCGGCATGATAACTTCCTTGTGTTGGTCAAGCACGTGATAAAAGTCACTACGTTACCAAAAACCAACTGTACAGATCAATCAGAACTTCCAGCTACAAAGTACGAACCTAACAAAGTTACTATATCCTTTAGATACTAAGAAGCTATAGTAGACCAGTCAAAATTACAAACTACAAAGTTCAAACCTAACAAAGCTACTATATCCATTAGATACTAAGAAGCTATAGTAGATCAGTCAAAACTACGAACTACAAACTACAAAGTTCAAACCTGCGGTAGATCATCGGTGTCCGTTTTTTCGTCCGCCGCGTGCTGTTGTTGTCGTAGAAGAGCCTTCTTCGCCGCTTTGTACTGCTTGTATGTCTGGAATAATGTCAAGTTCGCATATTTCACTAAAAATGTAGTGCTTTCTTACTTAAATCAGGAGATTGGCCTTTTTGTAGAAAAACCATAAATGTCCTCTAATTAACAAGGAAAACCGGGTTTCGTTTGGTAAGACTTACCTTACTGGAATCTCATATTAGAATAAAAAAGACATTTAAAAAATGTATACTTATACTACTGCTGCGGCAAGTCCCGTTGGTAATTCCCAGCTTTTCAGACAACCAGTTGGTGTTGGAAATAACTCAAAAATCGAAGATAGCTTTAACTATAACTCATTCCAACTGAGAATATAACTCTAACTCTCAAACCCGCAGGATCCAAGGAACACCAAAATATGTTATTTGAATTTTGAAACATTGGAAACTAGGAAAAACAGCTAAACTTCACCAAAACGGTCATTTTCCCCCTCTTTTTGTTCACAATTTTCTTATGAAAACGGTATCACTATGCCGAATCCAACTCGTACCTTCCCCGTGCTATTCACGTATTGCACGAACTGCTGTGCCGTAACTGGTGGAATTAGGTGGGAGGCGGGTATGGAAGTGGGCGGGGCGAACGAATCTCCCCAATGGCGGGTGAAGAAATGGGCCAACTCGGCCCGTTTCCGGCCCGGATCGGCCAGCACCGACGACAGGTTCTGCGTGAAACTGAAAACGAATATTCAACTGTTTTAATATATAAATTCAAAATAAAATATGGCAAATCTGAGAAATCAGGCTCATTTTTTGACAAAACCCTCGCAAACATCCACAAACATGTCAAAAGCAACCTTGAAACTATTTCTTAACGAGTTAAAATCGTATTGATCACAAAGGTCAGGGAGAACTGAACTCTGCTGACGCCAATATCGTGAAAAGTTGCACATTTGTGGAACTCAGAAGTTCGACGAGTATAAATATTCAAAAAACGTATTCCTCTTGACCAAAAATTAACTGAGTACGCTAGGAAACCATTTCCCAAACTTAGAAAATCCAGGGTTCACACTCCCGAGTCTTTTAGACAACAAACACCCGGTTGGACCCTTGCCTCCCACTACAAATGCCTGTCTTTTCAATCGAAATGTTCGCCTAATCACTCTTAATGGTCGCGCAACTTTGGTCGGTCATTATAGTCGAAACTCGTGCCATTTACAGTCATTTCTTATTCACTACAACAACTAATCCTTGTAGTTGTATGTTATTGAAATAGTTTCCATGTATCGTTGTATGTTATCAAATTAACAGTTTTTACAACTCTGCAGCGATAAACGTTTGACTGGTGTAGTTAGATCTAAGTTTTCACCAATTAACTGATCAAAGCTTGGAATTTCCAGTGCTTGAATAGAATATGGTACGAAGTCTCCCATTCTCTAGCTACTATTCACTTCCCTCCTCCAAAATCCAGAACAATTCCAAATTCAAAACCATCTACTACCATCTACCAACTATCAATTTCGGACAACTACAATTAGAATCACAGGGTTGAATAAGTAGAATCACAGGGTTAAATAAGTCTCATTCTTACAATTATAATTTGTATATTTCCAATAGTACTAAATTGTGATTGAATTGTTGAAAACATCGAGATTGGCACATTGTTTGATCGAAAAGACGAACAGGTTTCTTGGTGGGCGATTGCGGTCAAATTCCGATTGGCATGGGGAGAAAGGGGAGGAAGAGAGAGAGAGAGAGAGAGAGAGAGAGAGAGAGAGAGAGAGAGAGAGAGAGAGAGAGAGAGAAAGGGAAGAAGAATGGGAAAAAGTGAGAGATAGACAGAACGAGATGAGGTAAGATAGAAAGGCGAGAAAGAGATAGAGAGAGGGGGGGAGAGAGGAAAAGAGAGGGAGAGAGTGAATAGAGAGATGGTAAGGCAGAAGAAAGGCGGGAAGAGAGATAGCAGACAGGTATAGTTCACACCATTCCTACTGAGACTCCTACAGTAACCTTACAAACTTTCCGAAAGCTGTAGTGAAGCTGAAAATTGAGTTCATCAAAAATCCTTTCGTATATTAACTGTACCTGAGTACGAGAATAATGTGCGAAAATCTTCAACCTTTCCGATCATAAGTAAGTGAGGAAAACGGCTTGGAAGTTTCGAAATCCTGAGTCTCAGTAGGAATGAAAAATAATATAGAGGGGACGAGAGAGGGAGGGAGAGAGAAGGAAAGAAAGAGAAAAAAGAGAGAAAAGAGAGGGTGTAGGTCACGCAGGCGATAGATCAGGCGCGACGAGAGGGCACCGACCACGAGGCATAATTGCGACCAATTTCGTTCTTCATTCGCTAATTCGCGTTAGCTGTGTTACACAGTGGTCCTTCCCCTGTTTCACAGTAACCACCCCCATCTGTCAATTGACCCAACCATTGTGACAGTGGCCCACTGCCTTCCCACGCATAGTCTCTTTCACTCTATTGGGCACTCCTACAGTATCCAAGGGAAACTGAAACTTCCGAAACGTCTAAAATTTCTGAGATTGTTTTGTGAGAACCATTGCTTTCGACATGTATTCGACAAAAAACATTGTTTCCAAATGTGAATTACCTTCTCAATTCGAGTTTGCCGACTTTCTTATTTCGAAAAAACTCGGTCAAGAAAGCCTTTTCCGCTAGTAAAACATGCTCATATTTCGCTAAACTTAAATTCGCAGTCCACAAACTCTAGTATATTGCTTCCACAGCCCATTTACCCAGTTATTTGTATTATGTGCCCACTTATCAACACCACAACAGTAACTGGATTTACCTACTAATCAACAACTCTCAATTGCCCTTCTATTTCTATGTAATAAATTCAAAACGAGATCCACGAACCACAATTTTCGATAGGCGGAAACACATAGGACACGAAGATTCAAAACAAAAACAATGTAAAGTGCTGCCATTCATTCCTGTTCTAGAACAAAGTGTACATTTCCGTGTTGTCAAATATATAATGTATTCTAGAACTGGAAAATAAAGGCTTTTACACGAATCTTTCATAGCTTCGTGGTTTATTGTTGAAAACATTCCTAACTCAAATTGAAAACATTCCTAGTTGAAACTTGGAACGTTTCCGAACGACAAAAATGAAATTCTACAGTATGCTACGCTTTTCACAAGTTCATAGAGCGTAGAGAATGGTAGCATTTCTTTTTCATTACTCACTACATCTCATCAACATGTTGCAAATAGATTTTCAAACTCGAAGATAGTTATGCACGAAACCTATATTCTCATTCCGTTCACCCTAACCCTCATGCACATTTCCTCCTCTCCTTCATTTAAACCTTTTAAAAGTTATCTCATCTCACTACGTATCTTATAGTACCAACTTTTTCCTTATCTAAACTCTTAATATCTAAAGAAAACGTCTTTCTTTCAGTCCAAAATGGGCGAGAGGTCAAAGGTAAAGTCGTTTAAAGACGCCATGTGCGGGAAAAAGGCGCGGAAATCCGCCTTTCTGTTCATCATCTTCTTTCTGGCCGCCCTTACCATCAAGGATGTTATCGATCTGGTAGGTTCACAGTCTTCGAAGATGTTCGAGGAAAACCCCGAACACTTTTAGCTAATACTGGGTAAATTAGCCAGTTTTTGATGCACTTTTCCATATTTGGAAAGAAACAGTGGTTCCTTTTTTAAAATAGTCATACTTTACTGATGCGTGTAGATTGGGTTGTGAGATGGACAAAACAAGGTTGTCACTTTCTAATGAAACTACTACCGGTAACCGAAATCGATAAGTGAAGTGTCGAAGAGGCACCCAAATTAGGCGTTTTTCAGAATAACCGGAACTTTACCAGTTTAGTAAAGGTCGTGTCAAAATATGAGTATGGAAAAATGATTGTCATTAAACCGCCATGCGACGTTACATTAGATACTAAGAGTGTCTCAAAAACAGTTGAAGCTAAAAATTAGAGAAAACGATTTCTCCAATAATGAGAACTATTCATCGACCGAACTAAAACTATGAGCTAGTACAACTTTCAATGACGTTTAGTTGCATTGATGGAATACAACTTTTCTCAAAAGCTCCACTCGTCAGAGTGAAAGGTGTGGTTCCGCGTCCACTTTACAACCAACTTTTTCGTCTTTTTCGAATCGCCGACTCTTTTGCCGCAATTATCAGTGTTCGCCAAAGTAAAGATAATTGATTGTTGAGAAACGTCAGTCGTAAAAAGTTTTACTCAATGACGCCAAATTAGTTCCATTTGGGTCGGTCCTCGAGACTTGAAGTAAACTACTCGAACTATAAGTCAAATTCGTAGAAAACAAATTGAGAGAACCACCTCTTTTTTGCCACAAAAAATCTGAAGAAGTGAAGAAAATGACAGAATGAATACGCGGTTGAGGTATTATTGACAGCCAACAACTCACACCTATAACCAGCTGGTATACTAAATTGAATGTTCTGCTACTTCAGTAAAGCTAGTCATGTTTTAGACGCAAAATCATAAATAATTCGATAATTCGAATCAAAATAGTCACAGCTTCCGAGTCCAATTGTCTCCAGTTCAAAGAAAAGCACAAAACCAGTGAAACCACGTTTCGAATCATACTATTTGCCAACCGAAATTGAACATAGCGCCTCAATTTTACCCAAAAAGTCCGGAAAACTAAAACCCGATCTCCCTACAATAATCTATAAAAAAAGGGAGGCCGAGTGGTCAAGTGGTTAGCGTTCGGCTGTCGCTCCACAGACCTGGGTTCGATCCCCGCGGTATCTGTCTGGCGTGCCGCATGAGCTGGTAACAAAGCTCACCCATACCTATCTCCACCCCATCTACGGACAGTCCTTCTACGGTTGATAGTGATTAATGTGCAATTGTGTAACTCTATGAATAAAGTAACACACAGGGCTGAAATAGTTGTCGTAAAATATTATATTATTATCATTATATTCCATTTCATACCCCATTCCAGTTCAAAGAGTACTACGGAGACCCGAAGGATGCCGACATGAACATCCTCTTCAACGATTCGATGACCATGCCCAATATCACCTTCTGCATGTCCAAAAAGCAGGCCTGGAGTCATTTCAAGATCAACGCCAGTGCCCCGGTCGACGAGTGGGATATGATTGTAGAGGTGGGTCTTATCGAATTATTCTGTTCTGTCTGTCATGGTAGGTTCTATCAATTATAGACATTTTCGTTCACGATCAAAAAAATTCGCCAACGGAAAGGCGGAATGATACTGTATACCTCACTTTCCGCTGTGTACGCACTCATGTCTTCGATTCCAAATCATGCCTCTTATGTAAAATAGTAGTCTATTAGTGGTTAGCGCCCTGCTATGAATAGTTTGCTCGTGGGTTCGATTCCGGTGAAAGACAGAATTTTATACACCTGGCACCCACTATAGTAGCTCTGTTACAACTAAGGTAAACTTAAAAATCACCAGGTTGATATTGAAAATGAACGAGTGGGACATATTGTTACGAATAATTCTCAGAAAAACTGTAAAAATCATCACGCTGATAATGAACAAACAAACTGATTCAATCAAACCCCAACTTCACTACATTTAGGGTTTTACAAGGACATAAGATCTTTGCCTATTGCAATACCAATAAGAAAACGAAACAGACAATATGGAGTCAAGGCGCCGCCTATTATTTTGGTCACCCAAAAATTGAGAAAATCCAAAAAAAATGAAAATGAGCACCCAAAATTGAGCCGCGTAGCGGCGAAAAAAAATTTGGGGGTTTATCCCCCAAAATAGGATTTTATCCCACTTTGTTTCAAAATATGTACTTATTGATTACATTTCAGGCAATTCTCTTCACCAACTTCGGGTTCCATGGAAAAAAGAAGAATCTACATTTATTATATGTGTGATAAATTGAATAAAAACTATAAAATAATGTTTTTTTCTGAATGAGTAAACAATAAACGTTTTGTAAATCCGTTTGAATCGTTCGTGGAAGGTGACTAAAATGCGAATAAACAAACTTTTCTCGAAATCACTCCCTCCGGCGTAGAGATAATAATCAAATTATTGAGTAAAAAGAATAGGTTCACCCAAATGTTTCTGTTGGGTATTGGAGTTTTGATTGATTCTACGGAATGTTGACGTTTGGAAGAGTGTGAAGTACGTACGAAACTACCGTAACCGAAATGAATTTCGGAGTACAATAAATCACTTTGTAAAATGATAATAATGAAAGAAGCACTGTTAAATGAATTTTTCACGGTTTGGTGTCAATTACAAAATTGAAGATGGTAAAAGAAAACATAATTCTGACCTAGTGAGATACCACAATTATGTTAATCAGGCGCGTAGTTCAAAAGGTAGGCGCCCCAACCTCGAAAAAAAACAGGTTTTTCATGTTTTATAATTCAAAACGATTTTTCCAGCACTTGGTGTAAATGAAAAAAATGTAACCTAACTACCGAGAAATCATATTTTATAGGTGGGTGATCACAATTTCGTGAAAATGAAGTGTACGGCTTCAAGCAGGCGCTGTTAGGCGCCCCCCAAATCGGCTACCTTCTGTATCTTACGATATAAATTTTTTTGAGAAATAAAGGTTAATGATATCCATCAAAGTCATTGGCGAGCATAAAAAAAATATAGTGGGTGATCACAATTTTGTGAAAATAAACGGTACAGCTTGAAAGAGGCGATTTCAGTGTCACCTACCGGTTACTTAAAATATCTCATCATATAATTTTTTTTGAGAATTGTGAGTCAGTGGTATCTATCGAAGGCCTTGTCGTGTATGCAAAAAACATAGTGGGTGATCAAAAATTTAATATCGTCGCTGACAAGTTTGGTATCGAAGTGCCCAAACAGCTGCTGCTCTGTTTTCCCACGACTCATCAGCGAAAAAAGGATATCTGAAAACATGGATTCCGTTACTTCATCATACTGTCAGGCGAATTCTATTTATCATATTGTAAATTGTAAAAATTGTGCGCTGACTGACCATAAGACTACGAATTCTGCCCTTTCAAGGACTCCAGCGGCAAACTCTTGTTCCTCAATAGCGTACATTTCCTCTACGACGGTAGTGGTTCTTTTTCGAAACTCGTAAACATCTCCGGCCGATTCATCCTCTTCCCCTTGCAGTTGGTTGACTCCTTCAGTCGACTCATCGACGGGCTCGAACCCTATTTTGTCGTTGGGTATGAACAACGAGTTAGATTCCCCTAAAATAAGTAGAATTTTGGGGGTGTTGAAATAAATTAAGTGAGCGCGTGTGAATTCAGAACATAAACGCCATATACCTCGTGCAACCTGTTTCTTCAGTCTGTATATGTAACTGGTCTCCATCCCCTTTGCCGAATTTGTCATCCAACGAGGGTGTCCCGTTCCCTGAGGATTTCGCAAGAACCAATATGCAAATTTTTCAGGTTGAAAAGACTCAAGAGGGCCACTGTTTGCTCGTATTCTGAAATTTAATTGCTTAAGTTATTATAGTGCAACCAAACGTTACATACTGAAATGATCATGCGTCTCGTATTACCTGATGAGAGCGTCCAATGATGTTGGGTTTAGTCGTGAGCGTCTCGGATCTCTCGTATGGGTCAGCAACGAAAAAGCCCTCTCCACGGCGGCGGTGGAAGTAGGCAAAGCAAGCATGGCCTGTATCAGGTAAACCGTTTCCGTGTCTATGTAGTCAATGATGTACAAATGTGAAAGGATGAACTTCCATAAGAAGGACGCTGGTTGTTGTTGTAGATTTTCTAGGCTGTGCTCTGAAGCGGAATAGGAGGAAGACTTCGAAAAGGCCTCGTACTTTTGCTTCAAATTTTTCAGAAAATGCATGTAGCTTGATGCCGTTTTTGCTGCTGTTGTCTTTGCCAAAAGTCGACTCATTACGTGAACATTGGATTCAATCGTCTTTTTCCGAAAGGCTAGCATGTCATCCGGATTAGACTTATGATACCATTTACTTTTTTTTTCCCTCAAAGACGTAGCATCGTACGATGACTTCTGAAACGCGCCGTCGTAATCGTGCCGTATGACGTCCAATATGAAGTCCATCTCCATGGGGGTAAATGTGAAATGGGCGTTAGGGTTGTGACTTTTCTTCTTTTTCTTTGACACAGTCTCAGTGAAAAATTTATGCCACACCGCATTGGCGATTTCTTTGCCCATTCTCGCTGTGAACTCTTCAAATCTCTCATCTTTGATTCGTAGAAACGCGCGAACCACAAGCGGAAGATCGTCGAAATTATCCACGTCCGAATCCTCCAGCATGTCTTCCGTTATGATTCGAGCATCTTCAGAAAAGAAAGCGCGGGCAGCGGCTATTTTAGTTCTCGCTCCTCTTTTCGTACCGTCTTCGATGTCAGCATGGAGTGTCATTTTATTGGCCACTAACAGCTCGATGAACATTTTGTTCTCACTTCGTTCATCTATCGCACGGAATTTCATTCTGCTGTACTGCTGCGTTATGTCCTGCGCAAGGACTGTTCCCAGCTTAACATCTACTTGATTGATAAAGGTGACAGAACCGGCCATAGCGGCACCTGATAGTTTTCCAGTAGTGCGTGCGGCACTGTCGAGCGAAACAGCCGATATTACATCGTCAGACCCAGAGGCGCCAAAGTTTTTCAACATGGAGTAGGTAGCACTTTTCCAAGAGGTGCCCTGCGTTCTGACTACGAACCCAAAGTCGCCTTTCAACTCGGAATACCGAAATCCGGCAAACTTAACGCGTAGCTTCGTTGTTAATTCATTTACTTGCGCCAGTGTTTCCGGCAAGACATCGTTGTTCCTTTGGAACCGTTTACTCAGCGCGGTTACTTCTTCCAATGTATCTTTCCAGTAAACTGCGTATAAAAAGAGTCGCGGGTCCTTCATCACGAATACGAGAGCCGAAACGGTGGCTTTCAGCTTTGGTTTTTTCTGGCAGTCATCGTCTTCGATGAGCATCATCTCTGAGGCAAGTACAATTGGATGCCACATCCGTATCAGGTTTTTCAACGCCGACAGTTCGGATGCGGTCCAGCGGACCTTGAAGATCTTCAGGATTTCATAACTTCGGACCCCAAGTGTTGCTGCTGCTTTCCGCAAGATTGCAATTCTCTTAGCCTGTCTACTATCACCGTACAGCTTATAGGTTATTTGGTACAGCGATTGAATCAGTATCTTCACATCCAGGGTAGTCAACTCTTTCTTCATCACCAAATCCAAACGATGGGCAGAGCAGTGGGTATAGTAGATCTTCTTGCCCACAAGTCCAGCCTCCTTCTGCATGCGTCCACGCAGGCCTTTGACTTCTCCTTTAACAACATTTGCTCCATCGGTGGAAAGACCGACCAGCTGTTTCTTGAATGACAAGCCGAAATCTGTAGAGGCGTCATTTAGCTGCAAGAATTTGGTGTCGGTGCTCAACAGACCATTCACTGTATCGTATAATATCAGTCCAGTTTCATGATCCAGTCTTACCAAGTGGTACATAAACGTGATAGGCGTGTCGTTGACAACCATGCGAATCATGATTATGAGATACATGTTTCCGCTGGTGTCGGTAGAGGTGTCCAAAAGAAGCGAAAGCGGAGACCCTGTGTGCACGATCAGCCCGAGCATACTGAGGTGATACATCTCGGAAATAGACATGTAGACTTCCCGACACGCTGACGCACTGTAATGATGAATGCCGACGTGGGCTCCAGCTCGAACCATGTTGGACAAAATAACTGGCAGATTGGAACATCCCATATTTTTCTTCACAATCATCAAAACTGTCTGTACGAGGGTGTAGGTGGCACTCATGTCATTTGATCGCAATTCTTCGCCTCGTTCCATCTCCTTATCCAGAACAATTTGCATTTCGCCCATATTGAGATGTTCTTTGCTTCCTGCGTGGTTTCGGAATGTATTCCGCAAATTGTCAGCCTTCTTTCTGTCCATGGGAATGTAATTTTGAAGACTAAGTCCTCCGTTTCCACCCAAGAGGTTGAATCTACGCGCTGTACTGGCTTGGCGACGAGCTCTTCTCATTAGGTGACGGGTCTTTCTGTTTGAGAGGTGCTGCCTCCGACTGCACATCCGACAAAAGAGCCAAGTAGATCTTGCATCCTTCCCCAGTTCGACGACCAACCAAGAAGCATGTCCCAGAGCTGCTTGAACAGGGAAATGTTGTGTATCTCTCATTTTTGTCAGTTTATTGAGACTCTCTTTCAGCTTGCGCGCCTCGACGGTGTCTTGTGCCACACGATGAATCATTGACCTTGCAGTGTCCAGCGCGTTCGATTTGGACTGAACATCGGCAGCCGAGCCGAAACCTCCCTGTTGCACCTTCTTCATCTTTAAAAGGAAGTTATCGAGTGTCAGCACAAATTCATTGATCGATTCTAGAATTTCTCGTTCAGAGCCGGCACATGTGACATCATCTTTGAGGCAAACTTCATTGAATTTTGGGGGAGGAGCATACAGGCGCTTTCGAGGAGGAGACGGCGTATCTCGCTTGACGTACGCGTCGTGCACCGTTTGCAAGTCACTCATGTCCTTCATGTTGTGAGTCACTAAAGGAGAATGGACGGGTGGGGGCACCGGCGCAAAGACATCAACCACTTGCACTTCGGTACTGCTCACAGGCGAGTCTGGAATAGCCTTCGCACCTTCTTCTGGGAAGCGATTGAGTTTGGTGACACGCAGAAGTTTCTGGTCGAATGCTTCTTTAAGGAACAGGTAGAGGGTGTGACGCATGGCTTTTGGTGAGAACTTTTCTTCCTTCGGACTATGTCCCTCGATGATTCGAAAGGCATGATGTACAACAGAGACCCCGCAGCTATCTCCATCTATCACGCGGTTATATTCATCTTTTTCAGGATTAACAATGGTCCAGGTCGATGTGCCAAACAGTACATCAGCATTTTTTTGTAATAGGTCTATGTCAGCATTGGCATCACCTCCCAAATTGTCGTAGACCTGAAAAGTGCTGTTTTAATCCCATTATCGCGATTTCAAATTCAGGGCGGGAAGTTAATTTTTACACGTTTTAGTTTTCATATTCGAACTGAGCGTACCTGACAACAGAAGTAGTCAGATTTTCATAGCATTAAGACAAAAAAATGTGTTTTCGGGTGTAAGAGTAAATAAGAGAACACTGACTTTAACTATTCCAAGTAGGAAATCGAAGTGGGCAAGTTTCCAATGCACTCCAGTGTTGTACGGGAGAAGAACGGAAGATATCTCTCTGATCTCATCAGTTTGTACCGGTAGGTACATCTCTCTTTCCCCTTGTCCGCTGACGATCATTTGCAAATTGATGCTATCGACATGGAAGAATTTGTCAGTTTTCTTCTCTTTGTGAAGTTTCAGTTTTATGAGGATGTCTATCAGTTCTTCGCCCAACCAAGATCTGGAAAATACAAAAATGGTGGCCTACACAAAAAGAAGCAGGTTTTTCTGCAACAGACAATATTACAGTATCTCAAATTAACCTTTGTGAACGAGGAACGCCATTTCCTGCAGCACCCCAAAGCGGCAGCAATGAAGAACATTCAAACAAAACCTGTATGGAATTCCGGTACTACCCATGTCCTACCTTTACACCTCCAACGTTACCTCGCCTATCACTCTATAAGAGGCAGGAAACGTCACATAGACAACTTCCCCGCGAATATCAAGAAGAGGTGACATATAAAAATGCTCTTCATAACAACAATCATTCACAATATCAATCAAAATATATTGAAAACAAAGAACTCTACCTTTACAATGAAATACTAGAAAACTAGTCAAGTACATGGTAAAGGAGTTGAGAGGGATAAGAACACCTCACAAACATCTTATCCACGTGCTTGTCTCAGCTTCTGTGGTAAGAAACAAATAGAAACAATCGAGAAATAAATAAAGTTCGTAATGTAGTTTTCGAAAGTTCACTAGAACTCATATTCCAACATACCAAGTCGTATACCTAATCGCCATGCTTACTGGTTACGCCACGCGAAATCTACACCGAAAATTTGAAAAATACTCATATATTATTTACGTAGATGCACCAATATATGGGAGTTGATTTTTTCGAAAATGGCAAACCAAAAATATTATCTTCAGTCTCTTTCATTTCAGTCACTTAAAGTACCCTCGTATACGCATGCTAAGGGTTGACTTCCCATGTTCCTAAATAAACTGGAAAACCTACAAAACAGAAAACCTACGACCTAGCAGTCAAATAATCTAATAACATCGTTACCGTTAAATGTATAGGCTATGAAATCTGGATGATATCCTCAAATCGGATACCATTCAGAGTGCATTCGTCTGGCTCACCGAGGAAATGACGTTCCTTGAAATACAACATAAATAGAGAAGGTATAACTCAGATGCAGAACTAGCACAGAGTAAATATCCAAGTCCAATGCTCAGATCCTGAACCATTAGCACTGGAATCATGATAATTTCCGCTGAATAATGACGAGTTCACACTTGCTTATACAATAGCTGGTGTGCTCGTACTAACAAGTTCTAAACAAAACCACTCAGCTTCAGCTGGCGATATTCGTAAAAAAAAATGAACGGAAACGCGGAGCATGAGAATTTACTGGTGTAAAGTAAACCTCATACAAAAATGTCTGTTTTAACTAGTTAAAGCAGTGACCATGACCGCATGACCCCGTCCTTTATAGAATCGGAGCGGTTATAGTGAAAGGATACCGAGCAGAAAAAGAACGAGAAAGACGAGCCGGGGTTATTTTCTATACTAAAGTTAAACTACACCGAAATTCATCGGTTCTTTATTAGACACAATGTTACTATAGAAGTCATTCTCATTGCTGCTCATTTAAGCGTGTTTCCTAGGTTCTTTATATTTTGAACAAGGCGGCGGCCTACCGACCGCCTACCAAACGATTACATGAAATTTCACTAAGTTGGAATGATTTATGAAAGAGGGGCAGTTTGTTTCATAGGTGAGACACATCAAACAGCTGACCAGCAAACAACAACTTTCTTTTATGAGGTATTTTTCTACGAAACGGGTTTTTTGTTTACGGAAAGAACTATGAAGCGTTAAGTTTGCTTGAAAGTTAGGTAAGGTAAACCATGACTAGATGGAAACTGACTTTTGAAAAACTTACTACTGAGCGAAGACTGCAAGCCAATCGTCGCGGACTACCCGAGCCGACCCTGAAATTCAATAGTTGAGTATTGAGATATTGATAAACCCGAATGGTAAAATGGGAAAATTTCGCAGCATAATCAAAGCACTTTTTATCCTACCTGCGAAGCCGCGTATCTGCGAATAGTAGGTTCATCGAAATACAGGTATAGTTATCCTATTGACATCATGCAATGAACTGTATGGCTATAGAATATACAGTGTACACACACTATAGCGAATTGGCGTGATAGTGTTGTCAAATAATATTATGTAAATAGGCTAGGGCTCATATTTATAAGTATGTAACTTCACCAATGATAATAACAAATTACTCGAACATTGCGTGGAAAAAATGGTTGAAATAGAAGCAGCACAAAATAAGGATAAGCATAATTAAGTGGCGAAATTCTTTGAGAAGGGAAAAAGCTGATATTCTTTTGTACCACAGACGGAACTATCACCGTCAAGAATCCCAGGTAAAGGCTAAGAAGCTACGAGTAACAATAGCCAATTGAAATGAACACAAAAAATGGGCAAAATACACGTTACAAACAAACATTTAACTAATTAAAAAGCTATTAAATTCATAATTCACTGAGCGCTACATCAGGATCAAATTTCGCGCGTTCCCTGACATTCAAATCACACAGTCAATGGTCCCGCCGCGACCCGACGCTCGAAGGATATGTTTAAATCCGGACCATTCATAATGGGGGTATACTGTACGCGCCTTGCCTCCTCGTTTTTGTACGAAGAAGGCCTATATATACACGAATATGACAATTCGCTAGATGTGAGTGAAATTTTATATGAATCAGAAAATGAAATATATAACTTATTCATTAGACGTTCCCAAGAAAACATTACGTTGACCACTCTCGCACTGTCTGAGTCTCGCTCTATTTTCCCACGGGCGTTGCGTCGATCAGCTGTTTTCTAATGTAACACGCGTGGCGCGTAATCTTGATTTCGCACTAATGATCTGTGTCACACAGTCGTTACCGAGGTGACTATTTTAGGGGGGCGGGGCGAGGGGGGGTGAGGGGGCGGGGCCTAGAGGAAATGGACCAATAGGAGCGGAGTATGCTAGAGAGAGTAGTGCGGGCAGAGTGCTAGACAGATCGGCGAGAGAGAGGCAGGATGTGACCCCGGGATATAGCAATTAGCGCACAAGGGCAGCCGAAACTCGACCATATTTTGAGGAAGCTAAAAGTATTTCAATCGAAAAAGTTGAAAATGAAGTTGGAAAACGGTTTTACGTGACTAAACGAAGATATAAATACAATGGGCAAAGTTATTTGCAGTGAAATACAAGTTTTATGGGCTCCAGAATTATTTTGGTACAAAACTAAACATAGTTTGATCTACGGAACCTACTAATTGCTGCAAAACTGCAACATTTACTATTTGCTGCAACACTGCAACAGCGCAATATTGCGTACTCCAAACGAAAAACATAGAAACTCTTATTTTTCATTAGAAATACAACTGGATACCATTGATACGTGAATTTAGTGCTAGAATATGTTCATGAAAAAGTGTACAACACTTTCATTAATTTGGGGCAGACGTATTATGTGCACAAAAAAGTAGCTTAGTTTTCTCCATTCAAGTAGCTCACTTATACCTACGATATCACGGCGAAATCATGAAAGTTTTAGTAAGAGTTTTCTCTTCGTCTGCTTTTGTGTTTTCGTGCTTCGAAAAAAGACGAAAACTGCTTTAGTTTCTGAACAGAAAAATATAGTTCTACCTGTTTACCTCTATCTTTGAGGTGGGGTGAACATTATGTTGAGGTTCAACACGAGGAAACCATCTAAATGAATGACAACCGTGAAGAGAAAATGATTCACACGTAAAGAACACCGGATGTATACTCGGAGAATAGTTAGTAGTGTGCGAACAAAAATAACAATCGTTCAGCAGTGTAATAGAAGAAGTGTTTTTTTTTATTTTACATGTCATGTACTAATACATGCAACGATGCAACCAATTTAACCTTTATCAGCTTTCAAAGAAGAAATATCGCACTTCGACTGAAACTCACCGGGATCAAACTACGAGCACACCATAAACAGACTTTTAGTCGATTTTCCGAACGTACATTCTCTAGCCAGGCGGATAACTTCTAGTCTTATCATGAACTGTCCTTCTAGTTCTAGTTCTACCCCCTTTAATCATGAACTTTCCGAGATTAGCCGAACACTACTAATCATGAACTTTCCGAGATTAGCCGAACACTACTGTTGAAGCAAGCATAGCAACCGGGCATAGAAAACATATCTGATATAAAAGTTGTTTATATGTTCATCCTGATGTAGTCAATTCTATTCCTACGTTGACGTCTGCAGTATGAACTTGACACTTGCAGTCCCGTTTAGGAAATGTAAAACAGCTTGAAAAGTGTTAAGATAATCGTATTTCAATCAATAAAATGTTCTGGGTCCCGTAGATCAAACTATGTTTAGTTTTGTACCAAAATAATTCTGGAGCCCATAAAACTTGTATTTCACTGCAAATAACTTTGCCCATTGTATTTATATCTTCGTTTAGTCACGTAAAACCGTTTTCCAACTTCATTTTCAACTTTTTCGATTGAAATACTTTTAGCTTCCTCAAAATATGGTCGAGTTTCGGCTGCCCTTGTGCGCTAATTGCTATATCCCGGGGTCACATCCTGCCTCTCTCTCGCCGATCTGTCTAGCACTCTGCCCGCACTACTCTCTCTAGCATACTCCGCTCCTATTGGTCCATTTCCTCTAGGCCCCGCCCCCTCACCCCCCCTCGCCCCGCCCCCCTAAAATAGTCACCTCGGTAACGACTACCACATCAGGATCAAATTTCGCGCGTTCCCTGACATTCAAATCACACAGCCAATGGTCCCGCCGCGACCCGACGCTCGAAGGATATGTTTAAATCCGGACCATTCATAATGGGGGTATACTGTACGCGCCTTGCCTCCTCGTTTTTGTACGAAGAAGGCCTATATATACACGAATATGACAATTCGCTAGATGTGAGTGAAATTTTATATGAATCAGAAAATGAAATATATAACTTATTCATTAGACGTTCCCAAGAAAACATTACGTTGACCACTCTCGCACTGTCTGAGTCTCGCTCTATTTTCCCACGGGCGTTGCGTCGATCAGCTGTTTTCTAATGTAACACGCGTGGCGCGTAATCTTGATTTCGCACTAATGATCTGTGTCACACTATTTTCCCAATCCGAAAAGAAGGTAAAACAAAAGGTAACCAAAGAAGTAACCAAAATAAAAGGTAAAGTAAAGGTAACCGAAAAAATCCGAAAATTAAGTAACCGAGTTTTTGAATTTCTCACTTTTCGAAATTTTTAAATTATTTTCGAAAAATCGATAATTTCGAAATTAGATGATTTTAATTAAATGTCTAATTTGGAATAAAGTGACCAGTCTGGGAAGAGTGACCAATCTGGGAGACTTTTCTCATAGCTAGAGCGGTGGTTAGGCGATGACCAATCTGGGGGAAGTGACCAATCTGGGGTCCATACACTACTAGTATCATTTCCCTTTCTTTAATTGTTTTAGTATTTTCATAGCGTACTTGCTTTGTCTCATTGTATTCAAAAGATACGCGTTTAAATATATAATATAGTGTTCCTTTGTGTTGTGCTGTATTTCATTATTCTTACTCCCCAGCTCGTAAACGTTTCTGTAAAATTCATGTGAACTGCAACTATGTCCCAACCCAAAATGTGAACTGTCCGAAGTATTGTAAAATAGACTATTTGAACATATTTTAATTGTCAGCGTACTATATCTAATCTAACTCAATGAATCACTGACTGTGAATCGTTAATTAAACTCAGAGACTACCTCCCAAGTGAAGTGCCTGAAGGGGGACATATTGGTGTGTGTGTTATGTGCCGATAGCAATATGTCTCTGTTCCTCTCGACTCTTCTACTTGTCTGCTCTCTCGTCTACCCTCAGGCGTTGGAAAAGTCTCGTTCTGTTTGGGTGGAACAGGGTCTCGTGAGGGGAAAAATATACAAAATAGATGGCAGACATTTGCAAATATTCCGAGGCATTCCCCATGCTGAACCACCTATTGGAGATCTTCGATTTAGGGGGGGTTTGAGTTGTTGCCGATTAGTCGCACTATGATCGTGCACCAACATCATAATATAGGGGCTGACTGATTTTGAGGCGTAGTTTGATATATCATACACAGGCAAAGTTTCGGATTTTGGCTGCAACATATTGAGATCAAACTACAAACACAGCCTAACAAGATAACATTGCCGTGCTCTTCTGTGAGCGACCCCTATAGATAGATAACACAATCTAAATAAAGTATATATGTTGACATCGGTACGTTTAGCCTGTACCCCAAACGTGACCACTGAATATGTATTAAAAACTATAAAGAATTATTTCCAGAAACCTGTGAAAAAGACTCGATGGCACCAGGAATTGTCCGCAGTCGAGTATGGTCCGCCGTGTCTGCAATTCATGGATTTCCATCGAAACGACAAATTCGCCTCGGCCAATATGGAGAAGGAGAGCGAGGACTGTCTATATCTCAATGTATTAAGTCCCTATGTACGTTTGTTCGCAAGTACAGTTTCCGCTATATTTCAATATATGAGACCGATTGAGAGCCACCGGACTTGTGTTATAGTCCTTGCACAGTACCCATTTGCAGCTTCCGGTTCGTGTTTTGACCACAGCTTTTTTTCTTTTCTTCTTAAAGGCACACTACCGTTCTAACAATGCAACTAAATATAATTGTTTTGTCGTGAAACTTTCAAAGTACTCTAGTTACATGATGACCTTCGTTTAAACACTGGAAAATATTTATTCTATGGTGTACTGCAGCAGTTGTCTCAGTGATGCTTGGAGAGTACGGTATTCATCGTTTCGTTATAAAACAGCATTTGAAACTATATAAAATTTTGTGAAAAATCGAAATAATACGTGTATCATTAAGTAGTTAAAACTACAATTGAAAATATATAATTTTCCCATGGTTTTCTATGTTTTCGCGCTATTATACGACGCGTTGTCGCACGGTTAGTAGAAATGGGCGGAGCCTGTCCTGCAATTTGCTGCATGGAATAATGGGCGATCCCTTCATTTTTGTAGCCGGTCAATTCAAAACTCAAACTTAACCGATTGTCATAAAATTTTCATGGAAACCATTTTGAACTACGCTGAACATCATGAAAGAATCCATTAACTGTAGAAATCTCATGTTTAAGCGGTACTGTGCCTTTAACCTCGAGGTGTTCGTAACCGGTTTTTATGTCTTGAGTACAACTAGCGATGAGCATTATATTCTATACAATCGCTGTTTTTTCCATAGTAACCACTGCAAATAAAGTTCAACTGAAACATTATTGTAGACGCTAATGTAGGAATGGATGGTACTATTGAACTATGCATGATTCACGTAGACTGTATTTGGAATAGATAGCCATGCAGTATGGTACTTGTAATGGTGAATTCATTGCCTTTTCTCTTCAGGACAGCGAGGAGGAGTCAAAGCTGTTTCCAATTGTAGTTTGGATTCATGGAGGCTCCTTTCTGGCCGGTTCGGGGGACACCGGCATAGACATGGAGGTATGGCCTTTCGGTCCATTACGAACCATCCAACTACATAATACTTGCAAAAACATCACCATCACTGACTATGTTAAGCGCTAGTAGCCACTCCATAGAACGTTGTAAAATAGAAACAAGTGTATCCTGAAGTATAGAAAAGTCAAGAAATAGTTCTGAAGATAATCAAAATGAAAAGCCAGTTCAGTTATCACGGGGTGGCTAAATGACGTTAGTAGCGAGTACTGTTTTTGAGTGTGAATTCAAACAGATCTGAATCAGTTCATGCACTGCTGTGGTTGAAGTTGTATTCGTTTTCAGCCCCTCTTCAATCAACATCTTTTAACATCTTCAACATCTTTAACATCTTGTGGATTCAACAGTAAAAGACAACCAAGAAAGAATGAAAGCTGATATATAAGTACAAAACATCGCGCTGAGGGAGTGTTTAGCGCCGTTTTAAAATATTATTCGCATAAATGTCATGGCTTCTTTATTTTTCAGGTAGCTGCCCGAAATCTCATCTTCAAAGGAGTTACTCTAGTAACTATCAACTATCGTCTCGGCCCACTAGGTTCGTTGACTGGATAGCTTTGAAATACGAAGTAGAGACTAGAATATTTCGAAAATCTATATTCTCGGAGAAGTAACAATTTTAAATTTTGAACAAGTTCACATGTTGTCTTCGAATACCTGCCACCTCCAGGTTTCATCAATCTGTTCGATGGCGAGAAAACTGAGGGCAATCTGGGAATCTGGGATCAGGTACGAAGAATATTATAACACAAATCGGCACGTTTGTAGTATTTTGAATAGACTAAAATGATTAATTGAATAAAAACCATCCTAAAGTTTTGCTAAATAAAGCAGAAAAATCAAACGAACGAAGTAATAGAAGAAGAGTGTTTTTCTTTTTTCTATGAGTTGGTGGTTACAGCCACCGATGAATACATATAATTTGTGTACCTTTGCCCGATAGGTGTTGGCCCTTCGCTGGATTCAGTCGAACATCAAACAGTTCAATGGAGACCCTTCGCGGGTTACTGTAATGGGAGAAAGTGCCGGCGGGGCTGCAACCAGTCTGCTGGCACTCAGTCCGGTCACACAGGGTAGGTCACAGCTGTTGTTCCATCCCGGAGACACTATCGTCTCATCTCCAAATTATCATTATTTTCCCTGACAAACAATTATTACCACGCTCTCATACCATTGTATTGAAAATATCAGTTTTGTTTGCTTGATAGTTTCAGAAAACGTTGGTCTAGGAATTCATTATGCAGTTACCACAATACTAACCGCGGCTATACTTTGGGGTTGAGCCATGTTTCTACATCGAGTTCACCAAGTTCACAATCACCACAGTGTCACCACGGATTGACCCGTGCTTCTGAATTTCCCATATGCGGCCATATCGCGTTTCGACTTTTGGACGAAGTGATCATCTTCTTCGATGCATGCATTCTCTAAGAAAATAAGTAATATGTTGTACCGTAACTATAGGATGTGCGAAAGTTGTAAGATATCCCAGGACACGAACACTAGACTAACAGTTGGGCAGACGGCGGGGCGGGGGCACAAAGAGAGAAATCCACGTTTGGATAAAAATAGCTGCTTTTGTGAGACAAAGATGAGTAAGCGACGTGTTCAGGACTTCTGCACCAGGCGATAATCATGAGTGGTTCATCGATGGCGGGATGGGCCATAAATAGACACGGTGTGCCTCATTGGGATGTGGATAACCTGGCCGCGTATCTCAGGTCGGCCATTCAGAAACTTCATGTTGGCAGAAGTCGAATTCCTATACTCCTCCAATAATACGGACAATTCAAAATTAGCAAATGAATAATATGTTGACCACTCACACATGCGCGCTTTCAGGTGCGAGAAGGCAATTAATGAAGAGGACGCCTCGGAAATAGTTGGAGAGGAATATTCAAAAGAGGAAATAAGAGAGAAGCATTGCAACTATCAGGACTTCAGAATAGCTTGCTTGACGGTGAGTACAATGGGGAGAGAGTTGGAAACGAAGAAAGAGAGAGATAGAGAGAGTTGGCAGCATAATTAGGGGGCTCACTGCTGGATATATGTCTTGTTCTCTGATTAGACAATATCATGCTTACCTTGGCGCGATTACTAAGTTCTGTTGGATGCAGTTGCAATACGAATTGAACCAGTATTATGTTTCGATCACTAAAATGAGACGAAACGGAGAAGTGATGAAACACTAATATCTTTGTTTTTGTTAAAGGAGAAATGTAGCCGGAAGCAAAGTCTCGGATATTACTAGGAATTTCAGGCCGATTTGACGTCAACTCAGAAACTAAATTGTCTTCGGAACGACATGAATTTGACGTCACCACTGTTAAGAAAAGCGCTAGCTATCGAGGTAATCGAAAGAACATTCGGATTCTGGTCGGTATGTTTACAGCTAAATCATGCTCTGATTTCTTCACCGGGAAGGTATGGCAATGTTTCCAATCGGATTGCATGATTATAACCATTGAGAGTAGTGTGTTTAAGAGTATTTAACCGATACCCGTATTTATTATGTGCAACGGTATAGTTACTTTCCCTACGGTTACATTTTCCAGTTGGGCGTATCGAAAATGGTGGTGGATAACGACTTGGTGCCAGCATCTGGTCTGGAGCTAGCCCGCCTGGCGCGGGTTCCTATTTTGACAGGAGTGGCTAGAAAGGAGTGGGCCCATAAGAAACGTCAGTACTTCTATTTCCTTCCGCGTCTTTACATGTCTTTAAGCGTCTTTACTAGAAATACCGACAAAACAAAACATTTCCTAGGAAATTACAAGGAATTCTATGATTGTTCACAACAAACTAGGAGTTGATCGTATTAGGATCCAGCCCTGAGCATCCGCATGCATGTCGCCCGTTAACTTGAAACACAAGTGTAAATGGTATGAATTACAGATCACTTTCCTTTTACTTCATAGTTGACGTAGTTTGGTTTGCTCTTATTTTAGACAATAAAGTGGTTACCATATGGATTGTCAGAATAGATCCAACGTTGGGCCGCGAGCGGTAGAGCCCGTGTAGATCAAAAACAAGCAGATGCGCCTATCATTCTGAGAAACGAGAAACGTTCGCCCTCTACGAATACAATACTTACCGTTCACCCCAGTTTAACTGAAACTATTCTCTCAGCCAAGTATTGATTGCAGCACAATTCTATAATCTTCATCGGAAGACCAGTCTATCGAGTGAAGAGGCGGCCGAGACGGTGATTCGAATAGTGGAGGGGTCCTTCCACGACACCTCGGCTGAGAAACTACCCAATGCCACCTTGAGACTCATTGCTAATGCATCTTTTGTCAGGTATCATAACCTACGTTCACAATTCACATCACGACAGTACGCAGTCTATTCGAGTACAACATGTTGTGATCTCATATATAGCAATGTTCCCTGGCGCGGTCCTTCAGCCTGATGAGAAGTTCAAGTGATCTCCTCAGGGGGAACTCATGCACATCTCCTAAACTATTTACGACCTTTTCATGCTGTAGCATAGCCATCATGAGGTAATCTCATGATATTTGCGATGGATTTCTATTGCGCCAGACATCAATCAATATAGGGGTTACCAAGTTTGAGTTGTAGTTTGATCTGTCATACATAGACATATGTATGAGGTGCTCGAAGCGTAGCCTTACCAAACTACAAACACAGCAAAATGGAAAAAGTTGGTCGATTTTGCCGGCTCTTTCTAGAGCGACCCCTATAGCCAATATCAACTAGAAGATCTTAGGACTTACGTTCTCTTTCTTACTTCTGTCCCCCAGCGGTGTTCGGGGCTGCCACCAAGATCTCTTTTTGTTTTCAGACTATTTTGTTATGTTCATTCGAATTGAAGTCAACGCTGCCCATTTCAGATATATTGACGACCCTTCCAACACATTTGCTACGAGTCGTGTGGTATCCGCCCTACAACAGGTAGGTCGAGGAAGAGGGGGGGGGCAACACATGTATAAACTATAAGCCCTTCAAATCAGTTGTTGTAATAGTATCCAGTAGTCTTCAAAGTTAACAGGCTCGTAGAACGATGAGTGTTGAAAAAGTAGTACGTCGTCGTCAACGAAAGGTCAACCACCGGATCAGGTACCTCAACGTGCTCTAACGGTATTTACAATAGTCTAGCATATTGATTAGTCGGCTTACCTGACCGAATGATGTAGATAGCCGGGGAGTTGAAACCATAGTACCGCGCCAGTTGTGAAATATGCTTCGCGTACCGCCGTCATGTGATTGCAGATGGAGGCGGACATAGAGTTTGTGGCTCCGTGCCAGAAAGAGATAGACGCCTACGTTGAGAACGGAATTCCAGTATACGCATACTCCTTCGATTACGTCCCATCTACGAAGAAGTATGTTATGGTAGATAGACACTAAGTAAACCATGTCACGAACGAGAATTCGGTATCATCTACATCCGGTCCCAATTGCCTATTTATTGAAGTTTAAAATGAATATGAACACAACTTCTACATTTCTTTCTTGTAAATCTAAATATTGTAAATGTATTGGCTATGTACTTGTAAATATACCAGCTGTCAGTTTTCCTCTGTGCTGCCGAACAAACGTGCAGTTGACTATTCGGACTACAATTAAAACAAAGAGTACTGCTGTGAGAATTGAATATAGAAAACACTGTTTTTTATAGGAGAAGAAGTCGTTCAACCTATTTGGAAAACAAGCAGTGCGGATTATGCGGAAGGATCAAACATTTGATGGTAAACATGAATAGTCTCAAACAGTAAAGGAGGACAGAATCGAATACTTAAATTGTGCAACATCTCAATACAAGACGTTCTAAGCTCACTTTGCTATGTGGTAGAAACGCAGAGCGAGTGACGATAATTGAGTAATACGTGATTCACTCAGTTCATGAATTTTATATGCACATTTTGAGATTCGAAAACTACCGCGAAAGATATCGCGCACGTGTTTTTCTTCCTTTGAATTCAGGTCACAGGATTGGGTCTGTGAGCTGAATTAACATTCAATTTTGTCCACCTTTAATGGACGAAATTCGACGTTTGTGCACACACTTTCAGGAACCAACAGAACAGCATTTTGAAGTTTTTCGCATTGTTCCAAAAAAGTCATGCGCACGCTAATAATTTCATAGATGGTCGTACGGCTGTGATTCTTGAGTCGAACCTCAATGTTTCCGCATTCACAATATTCTAGTTCCACCTTGATTCAGACCGCAAACTGGAATCATTTCACGGGCTGGACCATTCCTTCATCTTCTCTCGCGGCTACAGTAGCAACCTGGAAATTCGGCCATTCACGAAGAAGGACGAAATCATGTCCAAAATACTCACCAACATGATAACCAACTTCATCAAAGTTGGAGATCCGTCCACGTCCAGGTATAACTATTCTCAACAATCGGAAGAATACTGTAAAGTTTGATTTACGCTGAAGCACGTGAAACTATTCCATTTATAACCATTTAGATTCACGTGGCCGCAGTACACTGCGAATTCCAGCGAATACGTCTCCATCAAGAACCCGCCCACGTGAGTTGTTTTTATGAGAACGATGAATACTGTAGGTAGTTGACAAACAATCATCGCCAAAACAAAGAAAAGTGTATCTCAATGTTGCTGTATACAAGCACACCTTAGTTTATCATATGCTACTCCAAAGTGTTTAATGAGTGTAGTGGTTGGCGCCTCAGAAGTTTAAAGATGTGTTCAGATAATAATAATATAAAGTTCATTCGCATAGAGTCGAAACAGGACAATAACCGTATGATCATCAGAAGCATACATATATAATCTATGGCGAATACGAATAACAAGTACCTAGCGCGGTAGCAATTCCTCACAAACCTCATGAGATTACCTTATGAACAATATCTCACCAACTGTTGATGAGATTGTACTGATTGCTATGCTACAGCATTTAAAGCTCGCAAAAAGTTCATGAGATGCTCATGAGTTTCTCATGAGAAAGCTTATATTCTCATGAGGTTGGAGGGATTGATGAGCCGCCTGGTCAGACTATCGTCACAATGTCGAGTACACATTGATCGAATGTCGATAATGAACAATTTTTCTAATGTGTTCAAACAAAACTCTTTATCAAAACAATCTAGCCATTTATTGTTCCAGATTGTTACAAGGTGATATTCATTGGCCTAGTCCAAAGTTCTGGAACATCGAGGCAGAGATGATTAGTAAATACGTGCCTCGTGACATGGAAACGGCTATAGATCCAGATGCGGCACTCAGCAATGAGGAACGCGTTCAGGTGAGAACAACATAAAAGCATACAGACGAGGAAATGTTTGTAGTTATGCTATGTAGCTCATATGTTCAACATGTTCTCATTCGTCTATCGCGTATGTATGTGTAGGACGAGAAGGCAGGCAGAAACGGTAATTTGTCGCTTTCTTCTCGGTTTGAGTTGGTGGATCAGAGCGCGTTTCCGGCTCCTTTTATTTTGTCGAAATTCGTAATTCGAACTACGTTATATGAATGAAGAATCATACTACAACTCTAATATGATCACACTTGTTTTTAATGCACCTTTGAAAACCTAGTTCAATGCTCTATTCCATTCTATGATCTGTGCTGACTAGGGTTGTAAATCCAGTTCAAAATTTCGAGTTTTCGAGTTTTGGAAAAAATCGAGTTATCGAGTTTTACGAAATTTCGACAAACAACCCTAGTGCTGACTACAGTCTAACTTCTAGTGCAAGATACATGAGGTACACGATAACACTTGTTATACTATGTGATGCGTGGTTTCAGTTGTCTGCGTACCGACGAGCGTGGTGGGCCCTATGGACCCTGGTGGTCATGCTGGCCATTCTCACATGGGGTACCATCATATATTGCGTCATAAAAAGCGGTACCTCCACACGGAACAAACCCTACGACAACATACTACTCACGCGATGAATATTATCACTCTTGATGAACTGTGCGGAGGAAATGTGAACATTATTTTATTTATGTCAATAAACGTAAATATACCGTAGTAGAACTGGCTTCATTTCTTCCACCATGCAAAAAAGACAATTAACCAATAAGATATACACGTAGGCGATAAAATCGTCAGAAAAACACTGTTAAGATATTATGAGCTGTCAGAGATCTAGTAAGTGTGAAAACAACAGTGTAAAGTAAATGCAAAGAGCGCTATATTAATGAGGTAGAGGTGTGAGTAAATCAGATACAAATAGCAGGCAACGTGGTCAATGCAATCAGAATATGTCCCGCGTAGTAGTGGTTCTCCCACACGGAGAGCATGTGGCGCCAAGAATACCTGAAAGTTGTTCATCAATCATGACACACATAGAGGAAAGATCAAATTTCGGTTGTAGTTTCATCGGTCATACACAAAACTCTGACTAAAATGGAGCCGGATAAAACTACAAACTCAGTTGAACACGTCAACAGGATCTCCCAGAACGAGGCCCATAACAACACCGAGACAACAATATCAGCTTGAAAAGATTAACTGTTGGGAGGAACACCGTTTTTATACTTTCAACCAAACTCCACAATCATCCTGTGAAACGATGGAACTGCGTTCAACCGCTGTTAGCGAACTTTTTATCTACTGCCCAGGATAAAAAAAGATGTGTTTATATTACGATCGTTCATCTTTTTTAGATGCTGTCTGGGTTTTTTGCGTTCCAATTTCTTCGATCATCTGCGAAAGGGTTTTGAAATTTAGAAGAAATGAAAAGAAAACGTAATAAAACGGCATATCATTATCAGTTGTCATTGGTAGATTTTGTTGATAAAATTGGACATTTGGGACAAAGACTTACCCAGTTTCGGCCTGACTGCCGTCAAAAACCATTCCGAGATAGATCAAATAGTAGATTGTCAACAAAGAGAACGCCACATTTATCAGAACAGAGCACGAGAACGCTGGAAATAGTCATGAACTCAACTTACTTTCTCTGGACTTTCAAAGCACACATATAACCTTGTTCATTGAAAGAACAGGTCGCGACGCGGCAAGAGTATGCGAAAGTGTTGCCGCGCAGCTATTCACTACCAGGTAAATACAGGGGGTGATCGATTTTGAGGTGTAGTTTGATCTCACACACATACACTTTCGGATTTTGGCTGCAACATTTTGAGATCAAACTACAAACACAGCCTAAAAAGATAAAGTTACCGTGCTCTTCCGTGAGCGACTCCTATAAGCGTGGTTCACGTGGGCCCGTCCGTTGTTCGAGACAGAAGCTCGCTTAGATATGTTGCCAAGTTCGATCAGTTAACGAAGCTCACCACAAATTTAGCCCTGATTTACACATGATTTTCAGTGCACCTACTCGACACGACCCTGTATTAACAGCTTTGTGTGCGGAAAATGTAACGTTTATGTTTATCGTATTTATGCGTATACGAGTATACTGAAAATTGAATAACGGAAAATTGTCTATATTAGCTACAATATATCATTCTATATAGAATATATACAATACTTTGAGAATTAATCTAGCTGTTTGAATAAGTAAGTCATACCGCCTTCCTTCTGTGGTTGCATTTGACGCAGGTCTTGGCTCGAACACAGGCAGAGAGCGAGCGGCTGAGGCGGTTGCGAAGCACTGGAAGGGAATGGTTAGATTCGTCGAACAAGATACACCAATTCCGAATGGAAAAGAGTAGGATGTTCATCTCTCCCTCTCTCTCTTTACATGAATACTTCCTCCTTCGTTCCTCCCTCATGTTTTCCTTCCAAATTAAAGTTTTATAATACTCACCGTTTTCGATATAACAAATAAATCCCAGAGTGAGAAGAACTGCCGACAATTGAAAGTTGAGGCCCTGAAACCGACACAAGGAAGATTTAGTTGATTATCTTAAGTGTTTAGTTTCCATTTCAAGTTGGCAAACTACTCACGTGGAGGGCAGAGCTAACCAAATAGGTCGTGGAAACTGCCATGAAATGTCCATAGTGTACAGAATTGCGATAGATGTCTGGAAAAGTGATCAAACAATCACATAAAAACCATGTATATACTTGTAGACACATGTTGAAGGAAAGTGAATCATGACAGCATATGAACATTATGTAGTTGAATTGCACGTTTTCCTTTTCGATGTGTTTATGATGATCATTTATTTCCTCATTCGCCCCTCTAGCTGGTTGTTTCTGTTGGAGTCTGACTATCCTGCACTTGCCATCTTATACTACGTATATACATTCAGGTATCGAGGACGCAGCCGCGAGGAATGAATCCTGGCCAATCGCGACTCGGGAACGCTGGCCAGTATCCCTAACACAACTACATACTCAATAATATCAGCTCTGTACAGACGTATCAGAAGATATTTCTTACATGTCACTGGATCTATGTCTCGGAACATATGCTTTGTCCACCATGCTGAATATGTCAACTGAACGGATCTACCAAATCAACTTCGAAGATGCTATGATATTTTTTTGTTTTATGTATTACCTGAACACCGCCTCGCAACGAAGCGAAGTGATTGAATAAATGAAAATGAAATGAATGACGTTTTCCTCGCTATCACCTGCTTGAAAATCTAATAAAACATTTGAAAGGACTCAGGGAAGACTATTCAAACCGAGTGTCAATACAAACTGATATATGTCTGCTTAATTCTAAACTCGAATATATAATTTAGCTACAACTTTACGAGCTGTTTTCTCTTATTTGTACCTGAATTCGCTCTTCTTTATGCCCTCCTTTAACTTCATGAAATGTTTTTGGCCACTACTTAAGATTACAGATCAACATGTCTCAATGTGGATTTGTTTCAAACTGACATTTCCAAAGATAGTTGTGCATGGGGATGTTCCACTCAATGACAACATCGACCATTGACGGCGGTAGTTCAATACTTGTCGGCCGAGCCACTTGCCCCGTCCCTCCGGATAACCGGAACAGTCCTGCAGATAATGCAAATGAGAATATCACAATGTCTAATTATAGATACATACACATGTTCTGGTAAATACCGGATGTTCGAACTAATTCATAAAACATCGCCCTTTTGTGTGACTCCACCCCATTAACTAGCTTTTGGCAAGTTCCCGCGCTAGCCACCATACGGACAAAGCGCTGAAAAAATTGAATTGATGAATACTGCAGCAAAAAGGTTTATTATTTAAAAAGTTAGATATACTGTATGTTTCCGTTCCTCGTGTTGACGACTATAGTTGGAATTAAAGCAATCTGAAATACTTCAACGCTTAGGCGGCTAGAAAATTGCGTGAAATATCTCAAGATGGTTGATCACCATGCTGAATATATCAACTGAACGGATCTACCTAACCAACTTTGAAGATGCTATGATATTTTTTTGTTGTATGTATCACCTCAACACCGCCGCCTCAAACTGTTTTACATTTCCCCAACGGGACTGCAAGTGTCAAGTTCTTATTGTAGACGTCAACGTAGGAACCCAAATGACTACATCAGGATGAATGTATAAACAAGTTTTATATAAGATGTTTTCTATGCGCGGTTTCTATGCTTGCTTCGACAGTAGTGTTCTGCTAATCTCGAAAAGTTCATGATTAAAAAAAACCGATTTTAATATTCGATTTCGTTATGACTTCAACTGAAACATATAACTGTGCCAGCTGAACAGAACAAGTAAGATGTTCTTATTTGTATAGTGAAAAACGTATGTACGACAATGCGTGAATGCTTAGTTATCACTTTCACCCCGTAAGTTGGCATAATCTTTCAGTAGTTTGTCTTTAAAACTTGTACTAAAAAAGTTTGAAGCGGAGTTCCGGAAACCAGTAACACACTAGTTTGATCTAGTTTGAGGTCGAGATCTCTATTTAACCGACTTTTGGTTGACCATTTAACGAAGTAACCAGGTTTCGGTTACGTGATTTTGAACATTTTTGTAATCACTTCGTACCCGCCTATTTCATTCAAAATGCTTAGTAAAACCGGTCACTATGTGTTCACCAAAAGTATAAAAGCGTGCAAGGGTTCTTCGCATGTTTTTTGCCTTTTTGCGCCGCCGCGCGAAACGCGCCGGAAACTTTTTTTCTCAATGTGGGAATTGTTTTGTCCGAACAACTTTTTTGTCGCTACACGCTCGTATGGTTTGCGAATGAAAATTTTGCTTCGCGCGCTCGCACGCGCGCGTTGAAATTTGAAATTTCGTCAGGTAAGGGTCCCCCCTTATGTGTTGAAAATTTTGGGAAAATTTTTTGTACCGTTTTTGGTTATAATGGGTGTGGGGGTGGTAACTGGTTACGGTATCGCTAATTTTTTTGCACGCACGCGCACGCGCCGCGTAATCGTGTTTGGCGTGCAAGGGTTCTCCGCGGCGCGCAGCGCCGCGCGTTTTCTTTTTTGAGCTCTGATAATTTCCAAAAAGTATGTAAACTTCCTGAATTTTGTGACAGTGTGTTTTGATTTTTTTCAAAATGTCCACGTTTCACGTTATTCCCGCGTGAGTGCGTGTAAAAGGTTTGTAAATTTTCAAAAAAACGAGGTTTTCGGGCTCTCCTGCCTGGCGCGTTAAAAATGGGGGGTTCATGTAGAGGAATAAAATGTGCCCCGAGTTGCGACAAATCATCGGGCGTTTGAATTTCGAGGGGGCCGCGCACGCAACGCCGCACGCGACGCGTCAAAAATGGCATGTTTTAGCAAAATGTTGCAGAAAAACACGTTTTTTGGGGATATCTCGCGCCCCGTTGATAATTTCAATTTTTTATAAATAGAAATTGAAAATTAAAGTTGCGCAATTAAATTTCACGTTGTGTAGTAAAGATGCAAAGTTTATTTCTGCAGGCTCAAAAAAGTTGTGGTCCTTTCAAAGTTGGGAGGAAAAATATTATCTCAGAGATGGCTGGGTGAGCAAGTTTGAAATAAAGTGTGTTAGGTTGAGGTGGTTGAAAAAATACTATTTCAATTTAAACTTTTCCAAAAGTTAAACCTATTTGTTTACATCAACAGTATCCAGTTATACTTCTTAATGATTATTTGCTTCGGAAATATTGACTTTGCTGAACGAGGTGCTCGCTTAAAATGTAGTCTACGGGATGCGAATGCTGTAGTCCCAAAATATGGACTGAATGTTTTGACCTCATGATGTAAGCTGTAAGTTCTACCGTTAACCATCGTAAAAAGTGAGCTTCTTCCTACTACTTTTGATTATTTCGATAATGACAATATCTCAAGTGGAGTACAGTTTTCAATTTCAGAATAGAAAACAATCGATGTTCAAGGCGCACGCACTTATCGCACACGTTGACCGCTATGACCTAGAAGAAAACAATTGAAATGAAGACTCGTCAGTCAGTAACTATATGGTAAGTGCACTATATTTGTTCGATAGTTGAATCTTAAATGTATTCCTTTCAATTTCAATAGAGTCGGAGTGTTGGCATTATATGGGCTATTTGTCCAAGTGCACAAATCATTGACATATTAAAGTTGATCTATATCTCTCATGGTGAGGTAAATGACGGGCAAAGAAGACAAGTCGAGACAGATTGTTACATACAAAGATAAAGTGCAAAGTTGGCAGGGCAAATGTCCAAATACAATACACCACTCCCTTGAGCTTGTTACGGAACACTTCGTTTAGCATTCGTAAACATGAAATTGAAGTAAAATAAAAAATTCTCAGAAATACAGTCAAACGTTTAATTCTGAACTGTCAGGTGTACTTTTCATCGTTATATTTATGTCTTCGCAACCCATTCAGCTGAAAATCGTTTTCTTCTCGTTTCATCTATTTTGGATAGTTAAAAAATTATAGAAAGACGATAGCATCTGGGGCAACTGCATAATAGCGGTGGACAGTGAACATTATTGACTTTCATGGATCAATTAAGCTGGTTCTAAAGGGTCGATTAATGAATGCTTCGTTAGAAATGATGTGGTATAGCTAGCCAGCCAATGCGCCTAACATTTTTTTTCCACTAGGAATTGATTAGTTGTCCGAGGACGGACATTTTTGTGGTCGGGGAGGAGAAATCTATGTAATAGTATCATTATTAACCTCTTCAAGTTGGTTAACTATTTACATTAACTGTAGGTTTAATAGTTTTTGTTATAAAGTTACACTGCATGAAACGTACAAAAGGAGTTCAATAACTTCAGTGGACATGTAAAATCTAATCACGCATTTTCGAAGTTTGAGATACAAATTAAAGTTCTGCAGCTAGATACATAATTCACAAAAGGCTTTTGAATAATACGGTTATCCTCTTTCATAGAATAGAATAGAATAGAATAGAATAGAATAGAATAGAATAGAATAGAATAGAATAGAATAGAATGATTTATTGAACCAGTTGATCCAAAATAAGTACGAAAAATTGAAGGCGATGAAAGAACCCAAAAAGACCCAAAGCACGACAAAAACAGGGAGTTGAAAGATTCAAAAGGTGTGCTCAGTCTATGTACTGCCACTATGCCACCTACCTAGATCAATTTATATTTGAACATCATAGTAATTTACTTGAGTAATGATGTATAGGTATTTAGGTATTTGCTATCATTTAGTGCTCGATTGATATTGTTTATAGTTGACATATTTCGCCTAAACGTTTGTCCATTAGATGGTACAACACGTACACGAAGACAACGAAACAGACAACAAGTGAAACAAAGGCCATGATTATCATAAAAAGACCAGGTACCGTGTTTCGTACCTCCCCCAATCCAATGAATAATGAAACGGAAAAAAACCAGTGGAGCTACATAATACGTACTTGGAAACTCTCTATCTAACAATGTAAAAATATCGATTCCGTTTTACACAATGCCTTCAAGAAAAGGGGGGTGGTTTTACCGTATGTAAAGAAAACTCAGTCGATTTCCGAATTCCACCTCAAGCCCTGTTTAGTAGAGCCCAGGAGGTCTGCGGTGACAGCTCGGAGTACATTTCGGTTGTCAGCAGCTGGCGATAACGCTTCAGCCATGTGGAAAGAAGGTGAACCTGGATTGGCTATAGTCTAGGGCATCATTTAGAAACTATATCACACACATCATCTGATAAGGGTAACCGAACCGGCCAATCACTTGGTTTCAGCGTGAAAATTTCTGAATTGGCCTGAATGGACTTGTTTTAATAGTTTTGGTACGGTTTCCTTGAATCGCTTGGAAGCATTCGGGTCGAAATGAGTAAAAAAATATGTGAAAGAGCAACTAACCAGGAGCACATTCATGTTGAACTTGTCCGCCGTGTGCAGCCTTTCTGCCGCATTCAACTCGGCATAGCACGGTATGTTGAAGAGGTAGTCTTCAATCTTCTTGGTTACCATGGGAAGAAGCCAGTTCCCATGTGCACCCCTACGGCGGTCAGCAGCTCGAATAAGGCATCTGAAAATGTAGACCTTATTCTTCACGAACCAGATGGTTCGGTGAAAACACGAACCAACCACCAAAACCGAACCAACTGGTACAAATTCACCGGAAAAGGAAAAGAGTTGCGATGGATGACGAAGCGACACACGTCAGCAAACCTGTCCAGAATGTCAGAAAGCCCGAATTTTATTTTGTTTGTCTCTACCAAAAAAAGTTCGTGATGTGAAGTTAAGACATTTCTCGTAATTCAATGAGAAAGTGCTGAATTCTTTCACATGGCACTGGTATATGGATAATGAGCAGGTTCCTGGGTAAACTCTATAACTAATTAGGTTCTTCAAAGAGAGGTATCGTATCTGTTGTTGGGAAGGACATAGCTTTTCAGACCAATAAGCATTTCGTTGCGCAACGCGGTAATCAATATGCGAAGGGGAATTTCGGATATACAATCCTCAGTTTCATTCCAATTCATAGTTTCCCCGGCAAATTACTTACTTAACCAGGGTTTTTGTTAACCAAACCATGCAACCCGGTTCCGGTTACCCGGTTTCGAAAAGGTTTTGTAACAATTCCTAACTCCTATTTCATTTAAAATGCGCGGTGTAAAACAGGTAATTAAGTTGTTTCAAAAGTAGTTAACCGGTTATATGTAACCGGGTTACCCGTTTTATGAATACATCTGACTACTAGGTCAACTAAGCGGGTATATGTGATTAGCAAAAACTCGGTTACATAAAGAAATGACCTAGTTTCCCTGTTACCCGGAATAAAGGAACAGCGGAACCAACCCTTGTTGGCGGGATGATAGAAGTGACCGTGCAGGATGTCCAGTATACCGGTCATCGTTTCTGCGGACATGTGATCAATCAATATTTCACTTTGTTTTCGATCGACCCAGGGACCGTGAAACAGTTTTTCGAAAATGATTGATTTCTCAGTCAAAGATTCAAAGATTCAAAGATTCATTTAGTTCACTTCATATCGTTGCGAAATGGTGTTCCTTGACTGCTCTCCAGATTTTACGATCTCTGCACACTCGAAAGACTTCTTCACCACGGATATTGGGTGGCCGGACACGGCCTCTTCTCACAGTTCTATTATAACTGCGAACTGCTTCAACGAGATCGTCACGCCATCGCTCAGTCAATGCCTGTAAAATCGATAATCAATCAATCACCCGGTGACCGAAACTGAGTTGCAGTTTGATCTGTCATGCACAGAACAATTCTCGAACTATCCCCAAACACATAGAGATTAAACTACAAACACAGCACGATTCAAAACAGTGCTTGTTTTTGCCTGCTATTTCTTATTTAGTCGAATTGACATAAAAATATAGTCAAATTGACATAAAAATGACCCCCGAAGTAGGGTGTTTTCTGTTTTGCCACAGCTTGGTCATTTTCAATGGAACAACCACAAAGCAATAACGCGAAACGTCCTGGGGCAATCGCATTGGATCGCAACTTTTCAGGTTGAATTCCGTGTTGACGGGTGTTCTTTTAACTCGGTTAATCACCATTCAAACTGAATAAAACTGCAAAATCGTACCCCTTTGGCGAGATGAAACTTCTTTCCCTGCACGATAAGAGCAACGTCGGAAGCTGGCGAGGGAACATGATAGTCCCGTAGAGAATTGAGGCTGAAAAATCGCAAGAACTTATAAAAATAAATAATAGTTGTATAACTTGAAAACAATCTCTAGAAGATCAGTATCTAGATCTAGCCTAACAGCATGATCGATCGTACACCTAACCATACACCCGATAGATTTTCCAAATACCTTTCATTCATTTCTTTTTAATTTGTTTTAAATCTTCCATATATGCTTTTGTTTTTCTTTCGACGCGCCCCAATTCCCGACTGGTTACAGGTACAGCTGGTAGCAACCACTCTGCTACCAGGGGTGTCCTACGCACCGCCAGCCTGATCCACTGGATGCATTTCACAAACTTGTTGACTTTTTACACTTTACACTTTTGCATTTCATTGCATTTTTACACTTTTTATAACCTTATCTTATCATGTGTATCTGGGAACTTATTTGTTCCGTTGCACATTTTATGTAATACAAAATTGAATAGGCAGAATATTTTGTCAAACCGGTTACTAATTGGACGGTTTTAGTGGCGGCCAGACATGTTACGCTATAATCAGTGAAAGAAGCCCTATACTGCAAAAATAAATCACTTTCGTAGAGATAGCCACACCTTACTGAGTTATGCACCTAACCTGTACAACAAAACCGTTTATTTAAATTTTGCAAGTGGTGCGCGGTTATTTCTTCGAATGCGGTTGGGTCTACCGACCGCAAATACCAAGATTGATCGAGAACTAAATCCAATATATGATTGAAGAACCACTATTTAACCAACCTCAGGCCATTAACATGGTAGAATTTGATCTTGATATCCATCAAATTTCCTTTGGGAAGCCTTGGATACAGTTCCAGGAACGATTCCGTGCCATTGAGAAGGCAATTATTCTGCAAAACGACTCGAGCTGATTTGTCAGCGGCGGTGAATTAATATCTTTCTTTGACCGGGTTGGTTTGTTAACCAAACCGTGTAACCAAGTAACCAGATTCCGGTTACCTGGGTTCGAACAGTTTTGTAAACACTTCCTAACTCCTAATCACCTATTTCTTTCAATTTTCCAACAAACGCCCGGTTTCCCTGGAACCGCTGTGGGTGGTTCCCGGGTACCCCTTCAGCTCCATTCAGCACACGCTTTTCTCTCTCGCTGGTTCTCACTTCCTGAGTGAGTGATGGTCTGAGCCATACTCCGTAGAATTGAGATCCGCGAAGAAAAGAAGAGCGGGCACATAACAAACGCTGATGTTTGCTCGTTGGCAGTATAACTTTGAGTAGGCGAGGCCTAGACCCCACCTGACCCATTCGGTATACTGTCACCGGCGCACATTCAACGCCCAACGTATTCACAATCAACTTCACATTATGTACATCATCATCATTCCTACCTACGGGATACTGTGACTTAGATTCTGGTACCCCGCTAATAACAACAGCACGCGATCTCTCACGATCTTCACAAGGGTCAGCAACACATTTGTGTTCACATACAGTCGGAGCTTTCTCCTTAATGCCAGAAGAAGGACTTTTGATAGGGTTTGAAGACTTCAGACTAGCAAAATTGCAAAGTTCACGTAAATCGTTAGTCTCACGCTTGACCTCATCGATAATTGAGGTCTGATCCACAATGGTCTGAGCCATTTTACCAATAATATTCTTCAAATAGGATGGCATAGCACCATCCATGGTGAGCAAATCCAGATCATCTTTAATAGAGTTCATGAAATCGATAGAGCCAGTAACAGTTGGTGAGTCACTGATTCTTGTCCTCTTCGTACCCTGGGAAGAAGAAAAACGAGACGGAGTAGAATTATCATCAAACTCCATAATTATCAAACTGCAAATCGAGGAACAATAGACCTTTGATGGCGACACACTACAAATCAATCAAGATGAGTTGGGGTCGCTCCAACTCCAGCAAATATCGACCAATTGAATAGCAAAGACAAATAGCAAACTCGACGAATATACCTTATAATGTGGCAACTATGAATGAAAAAAGATAGATAGTCCTGCCACTAGACTTGTCGTGTTGTTTCTCCTCCAAGTATATCAGAAAACGAAGACAAGGCGAATCCAGTGAAAATTCAGTGATTCAGAGGCAGCTGTTTTGATTGGAACTGAACACTTTGGCAGGCTCGTGGTTTTTTAAAGAAACCATGTTTTGCATTCTATAGCAGGCTCAATGTCCTATACAAAAGATCAAGTCGGTGGTCGAATGAACTGTGACCTCGTCGCGACCCGCATCACAGTATTTTATCAGGTGTCGAAGGCAGTGGGAGTGACCCGCAGGAGAACTCATGGCAAGCGTCTGGAGTATGAGTGAATTTGTCTTTCCATCATATTTTACTCCAACTCCCTGCTTCCTTTAAGGCCAACAAACATCTTCACTTAACACCCAATGATACGGAAGAGAAATAAAGCTTGTATAAAGTCAATTATATGCAGCAGCTCCAACTAGGGTGGTTAAAATTGGACTCCAAACTCGACTCGACTTGAAAACACCTGTTAAAACTCAACTACAACTCGACAACTTTCGAGTCTTGACTGTTGAAAATTTGATTTTTCACAGAACTCGAAAACTCGAACACTCTTTTCCCAGAACTTTAAAACTCGAAATGTTGAACTCGATTTATTTATTTTTTATTTTTTTTATTTATTCAATCACTTCGCTTCGTTGCGAGGCGGTGTTCAGGTGATACATAACACAAAACATATCATTAAATTAAAGCGATTGTAAATTAAAGCGATTAAAGCGGTTGTAATTTTTAAATTTTCCAAAACAAATCCTGAATATTGCGTCTATGATCGAATGGAATCATACAATACGCTTCACGTTTACTAACCGACCTCACATTGGAGAAACAATCCAATAATGATTCCAAAAGACAAGATAGTTCGCGATATCCAAGTAAAGTGCCTAATTGATACCTAATCAACTTGATGATACAGGAACAGAACATTAATAGGGAAAGAGTTGTTAAATCGGACAGGTGAGAAAATACGTAGTATTGATTTGCAAAATAATGATGCGCCTTCGTACTTCGTACCAGGGCCCTTGTCAGTAAGTGAAGGTGAGTTGTTCGAAGGAAAATTACAAATATGAATTACACCTATGGACCTATTATCGTCTTCCGGGTGTGGTCGAAGTTGAAGCAGCAGCACCCCTATGCTGATTTTGGTAGTTAGCCAGTGCATTTGCGAACGCTGCAGCTGCATCCGCTGAACATAGACAAATATGATGAGAAAAGAAAGCTATCGGCATATGTTTACATTTCACATAGACAATATAATGTCTATCGGCATATGTTCACATTTCACATAGACAAGATAATGTGAGAACCAGGTACCATTAAGCTATGCTTCTAGTAACTAAATAGAAAATCAAGCCACCTTTACCTCCCGCTCATGTATTTATGGAACGTTGACAGGGTGACTGACATCTTTCCGTTCATGAAAACCACTGAAACAATGCCCCTCCGTTTAGCACAGGAACACGATTAACAATGAAGGATAAGCAAACCATTTTTGAAAATAACCCAATTATCTAACGACAAACTAACGTGGATAATTAGCGAAATTTCGCTGCGGCGCAGGAGAGGGAGCAGGGCTGGCTAACTCTGGATTTCCTTCCGACTTCCCATCTTGTAAACCCAAAACCTGACGGCCACTCCTGTAACATGAGTACATCAATTTCACTGACATTTATTCAGTAAAGCAACCATATGAAATGGAACCTTCTCTCTGACTGTATGTAGGGTAGACTCCATTGTAACAAAAATTGAGCAAGTTGTGGCAAAAATACCGAAAAAGAATACATGAGCACTCCGAAGTATCCATCAAAATTGTGATAAACAAAAACAATTAGAGAAACTTGTGCAAATGCGTCGAACTAAAAGGACTTGGGAATAGGCTGTTGTACCGCCCACTCTTCTTACATTATTCCTCCTTCATTCCGTGAAAGTTCTTCGGATGGGAGGCTATAGTATAATCTCCATCGTTTGATTCCTTCAACTGTGCACAACTGTCCTATTAGTTGACATCCAGGCGCAACGATTAAGAATAATGATAACACTCACAATTGACCGAACGAATTGTGTCGAGAGGGCGGAATCGCGTATATATTGGGCGACAACGTACTATGGGCCCTATCTCTGCGCGGGGAGATCAGCTGTTGTTGATTGGCAGGGTAGCTAAAACAATCATCGAATTTATTAAGGATTGATTTATTCCAGATTCCACCCTACATGCGTAGTTAGTTATATACTTCAGAACTATGAGAATGAGAACGTTTATCCCAAATTACGTATTCGTCAAATCACATCCCATACACGATATGCAGTGTTTTGCCACCCTTCCCCCACTAGTGAACAAATCACAAATGCCATAAGCGCCATTCAATGCTGTGAACAAAAAACTTCAATTGTATTGAAAAACAACATGTTTTCAAGATATTATTGACTGCAGAAAACAGAGATAACTTGAATAGCTATAATTTAATGAAAATAACATACTTTCTAGTCGGCGGACGAGATCCTATAAGATGCGGAGCTACCATTTGTTGCATTCCGGTCGCCTGTTGAAGAAGAACCGGTGTCTGCTAAAAATGAATGGTGATTAACCGGTCAATAGACAACAACAACCAGTTTCAAGAAAACAATTGAATCGCACCACACCCGAATCAAACCTAGACTAGAAATTTGCAAAAGACTAGTAATTTGGTCGAGCGAAAGAACAACAACGGGTTGTTCAGGTACTGACACCAACCAAGTCGCATCACTTTTGCTTCAAATGAGTAAACTAGGCCGACACGGTTGGAAAAGATGCGCCCCAAACTAATTATCGATTGGTACACATTCCTAGTGGCTCGTTTCGAGACCTTTCCATAAATACCGTACTTGCATAGTATTTTAGATGTTAAACAATAAGTAATGACTACGTTTCCAAAATAACATTATTTTTCGGACATTCCAGTAAGTTTAATGAAGAATAATCATCCAAATAAAAGCAACCCGTCATGAAAATATGAGTCATTCATAAAAATACCAACCTTTGAAGATGGTTGTTGGGAGGGCAGAGGAGATCTCGCTAACTGTTGTTGGAACTGAAAATCTCTCTGAAGACCCTGTAATAACTGTGTTGTAAGCATATACCAGCAAGAACTGTTCTCCCTAAAAAAACTCATTTTATAAATAACATTGACCAAATTTGTAATTATACGTTGAAAATGACGAAATTATTTCACAACTCGAGAAATAGGAGCTCTTTTGTGTCAAATTTGGCTGTAAGTTCCTATTCGCAGATAGTTGATTCGCTTAAAATTGTCGGGTATTTATATGTTGGGTAAAAGTTGGTATTTCAAATCCGTCTAAACATAATAAAACGTATTGACAACATAAGAACGGCTTTAGAGAGGTGGTACGTTGGTAAGTATAACATGTGTTAAGACTGTTTTTACTTCTTTAAAGCATAACGAATAGTTTGTTTTATATAGAAAAGGAAACAAGAACACAGTCTCCTGCCGCGGTTACATACTTTGTGTGATGAATATTGAGAAAGTTGATGAACTAACTGTGATGATATTATGGCTGTACTGTTGAGCCATAAGATTCTGCTGTGAAATGAGGCTATTAGATTGCGCCTGCGCACCAGCTGAAAAATGTGGAACAACGTGTGAAACGTGAATGAGATAACGTCTTCGCATATCTCGCCATTCTATCCAACAAACACTATTGAAGAAACCTCGATTCCGCTGAACAGATGTTACGCGAAAGGGGGGTTAACGACCCGTCCTGAACTAACACTTATCCTCTTCCAGGAACATGACGGCTCTGAGATTCATTCCTAGGTGTAAGGACCCATGTAACGAAATATTCACAGAGTATGCACGTCGCACGCGTGAGCAGCTTAGCCTACCGTCCAAATGTCCTAAAATCAATAATGAACCGCAAAAATGACCAACCTTGAACCTGTTGTGCGTGTATTGCTGCTAGCAGCGCGGGTTGTTGCAAATACTCCTAAAATATGCACTCTATTCATATTCAGACATTCAATTTCCTCCCCTGAACAATCCCCCACGAGCTAGGATTCTTTTTTTGACTGCCTCACTTAGTTCCGCATGTTTCCGACCAAAACACTGCAGATTATATCCGAATATCGCAATGAAAAGATAGCACAGTAAAATGAAAACCCATGAGAAGAATTAATAGGAATACGTGAGCGCTGCGAAAGGCGCTCGGTCTTGATCGCCACTTTCCAAGGAAAAATCGATGTACACTTGTCTCGTGTTGAACAGTTTGTAATAAATACAATTTGGAGTGACATGCGTCAAATGCGCAATGTGGATAAACGTTTGCATGTAATTACAGTGTAAATAAAACGTACTCGTTTCTTCCGTTCTTCATCAGCCTTTTTAGCTTGCGATTCTTTTTGCAAGCAGGCTTTCAACTGGCTGAAAACTTCATGTTTCTGCCTTATGAGATCCTCCCGTTTTTTCTTCAGTGTTTCCATCTGAAACGTGAAGAATTTCGTTGAAAGAACAACATAAAGACATAGGAGTCGCTATAGGAAGAACAGACAAAATGCTCACATTTTGTTTTGTTCGGATGTGTTTGTAGTTTGATCCCTATGCGTTTTCAGTTGCTGTCGTGATTCGAAATAACTACTGTGATGACTGATCAGAATACAACTCAAATCTCTCTCCTTGATTGCATACACCTCTCACCTGACGAATTTACTCGCTGTTTACGAATATAAATTACCAAACCACCTACATCGAGTTCACACTTTCCAAGTTCTTCGTTTGCGCGTTCTCTCATTAATATTTTTTCCTCTCTCCGCTTCTTTATGGCGGTACGTTGTGACTCTTCTGCAATAGAAAATGATAATCATGATAACCAGCTAACTGGAAATACCGATATATTTGTATTATATGGTTACTTTCGGAAAGGTGGCGCAGATTCATTTTCAAGAAAAGTACAGAAGCCAAAAAATCAGCAAAAAACCATTCATGTGGCCGTATTCACCAATGCTGGGTGCTCCCGCAGCCGGGAGGTTAGGGTTACATTGAAGCTCCTGCTAGTTTCGAGAATACGGCCACAGTTAGGCTGGGTTCAGACTACGCGCCTCCAACTCGAGCCTCTGCACCCAGATGCAGCGGCAAAAAATAGCAAAGGCTGCCTTCCTGAAAAAAGCCGCCGCATCCGGATTTGGAGGCTCAAAGCCGCTGGACTTTTTCCGATAAAAGTATGAACCAACTTGGAGGCTTTTTTATGAATTTTCCAAATTTTCCAATTTTTTTTGAATATTCATCTTTATTCATTTCAGGTTTGTACGCAAGTCGTGACTTTGCGTGCGCGTTCCCTTCTCACTTTCCCCCTCGAAGCAGAAAGAGTTCATATGTCACATTGCTTTTTAACTTGTATAATCAATAAAAACTTCCATTGTGTTTTACATTTATGGTTCATACCGTGTAGAAGTATTTTTGATTGATGGTTGACTCTGTTGAATTCACTTTTAGAACCTTTTATTAGACAGGGTCGTAAAATGGGTTGGTCGTCTGAAGAGGACTTGGAGGAAGAACAATCTCCAGAAAAGATCCCGAAAAAGAACCAGAATAGACCGAGAAGTGATGTTGCTGTAGTGGAAAATTCTCCAGAGGCCGTCCGAAAAAGAAGCAGCGGAAGACAAAAAGTGAAAAGAATGAAGGCAAGTGGTTTTTTATCTTCTGGTTTCGTCATTTTTTGTGCAGACTGACTTGATACTGAACTTCATGTAGACAGGTTAAACTTTTCCTTTGTGCATCTAACCTGCTTTATGAACTCTTTCTGCTGTTTGGACAAGTTTACTGAGGTATTTGTGATGACTTTGGCGGGGAAGGTCACCCTTACATCGTTGCAGGCGTTGATAAAGCAGCGCTCATCGCGGCGGTGCAGAGGGGAGCCTTATTTGTGGGACATATCTCTCGACGACTACTCGAAACACGACAAGACGGCTGACAGTTGGGCAAACGTACAGAAGGAGCTAGCCACAACTCTAATGTGGAATACGAAGGTGAGTGTCATGTTGAATTTGTACCCTATTTCGTTCCTCTCAACTTTAACTGGAACAAGTTTTGCTTTCTTGTCGTGTTGTTACTCAATTTTCCCTTTTTAGTTACATCTCATTCACCAATGAGACTATGGTTTCAGTGGAAGTTCTTAAAAAAGAATGGAAACAATTGCGACAGACTCATAGACGAAACTGTGTTCGTCAAACGACTGGTAGTGGAGCTACGCAAAAGAAGCCTTGGCCGTTCATGCAGCAAATGGATTTTGTGCGTCGTTCCGTCGCTGATCAGTGAGTTGGCTTACTTGTTTCCGTCTGAATACATGTATTTCGTTCGGATTGGTCTGAAATTCACGTAGTTTGCTGGTGTCCGTCCGAAATACATGTATTTCGTTCGGATTGGTCTGAATTCACGTAGTTTACTTGTTTCCGTCTGAAATACATGTATTTTCGTTCGGATTGGTCTGAAATTCACGTAGTTTGCTGGTGTCCGTCCGAAATACATGTATTTCGTTCGGATTGGTCTGAAATTCACGTAGTTTACTTGTTTCCGTCTGAAATACATGTATTTCGTTCGGATGTCTGAAATTCACGTAGTTTGCTGGTGTCCGTCCGAAATACATGTATTTGGTTCGGATCGGTCTGAAATTCACGTAGTTTACTTGTTTCCGTCTGAAATACATGTATTTCGTTCGGATCGGTCTGAAATTCACGTAGTTTACTTGTTTCCGTCTGAAATACATGTATTTCGTTCGATTGGTCTGAAATTCACGTAGTTTGCTGGTTTCCGTCCGAAATACATGTATTTCGTTCGGATTGGTCTGAAATTCACGTAGTTTGCTGGTTTCCGTCTGAAATACATGTATTTCGTTCGGATTGGTCTGAAATTCACGTAGTTTGCTGGTGTCCGTCCGAAATACATGTATTTGGTTCGGATCGGTCTGAATTCACGTAGTTTACTTGTTTCCGTCCGAAATACATGTATTTCGTTCGGATTGGTCTGAAATTCACGTAGTTTACTTGTTTCCGTCTGAAATACATGTATTTCGTTCGGATTGGTCTGAAATTCACGTAGTTTGCTGGTGTCCGTCCGAAATACATGTATTTGGTTCGGATCGGTCTGAAATTCACGTAGTTTACTTGTTTCCGTCTGAAATACATGTATTTCGTTCGGATTGGTCTGAAATTCACGTAGTTTGCTGGTTTCCGTCCGAAATACATGTATTTCGTTCGGATTGGTCTGAAATTCACGTAGTTTGCTGGTTTCCGTCCGAAATACATGTATTTCGTTCGGATTGGTCTGAAATCACGTAGTTTACTGTTTCCGTCTGAAATACATGTATTTCGTTCGGATTGGTCTGAAATTCACGTAGTTTGCTGGTGTCCGTCCGAAATACATGTATTTGGTTCGGATCGGTCTGAAATTCACGTAGTTTACTTGTTTCCGTCCGAAATACATGTATTTCGTTCGATTGGTCTGAAACTCACGTAGTTTACCTTGGTTTTCCGTCTGAAATACATGTATTTCGTTCGGATTGGTCCTGAAATTCACGTAGTTTGCTGGTGTCCGTCGAAATACATGTATTTGGTTCGGATCGGTCTGAAATTCACGTAGTTTACTTGTTTCCGTCCGAAATACATGTATTTCGTTCGGATTGGTCTGAAATTCACGTAGTTTACTTGTTTCGTCTGAAATACATGTATTTCTGTTCGGATTGGTCTGAAATTCACGTAGTTTGCTGGTGTCCGTCCGAAATACATGTATTTCGTTCGGATTGGTCTGAAATTCACGTAGTATTTTCTATTTTTATTTTCTAGGGAACGATTTTTCGAATGTCGACATAAAACCGAAAGTCGTGGTTACGCCTGTCACGACTTGTCGCGAGAGAGACGACGATGAGAGTTCGGATGTGGAGGTGGAGGTGGTCGCCATTGGGGATGAGAATTCTGTTCCAAGTTCAGCAGTGGATGCCGATTTCGTAGAGAAGGAAGACAAACCAGTAGGTACGTGACTAAAACATTGTACCTTTCCAGATGTTCATTAAAATTCTTTATTGTTGCACAATTTGTGCGTGGAGAGAGAGAATCATATTGTTGGTTTCCGAACTGCTGGCACTGGTTCTTTGACATCAATGTTCTCTTTACAAAAAAACGTGTTCAGACGAAGTAACTCCGCACCGCAGAGTTCTCGGCGAGAGTTTCCACTCCCAAACTTCCCGCTAGACACAAGAAAAAACCGGCCGCACAAGACATCCTGGTGGCAGGTGAGTGAGCTACCGGTTGAGAATCACCAATCATTTAAAGTATGCCTTCGACTTCATCTAGAAGTCAGGTTGAAAATAATTGAACAAAACTCAGTTAACGTAACATTGCAGTGTTTGTACCTCAGTAGAGCAATTTTTCACAACTCGATCTCGTTTTTATGTTCACTAATTCCAGGTCTCAAGTGCATGGAATCATTTCTCAGGGAATAGACGCACCGGGCGATCGCTTTGATAACCTTGGTGAGTTGCAATGTGGCATACAGTTACTTCACTTTTTGTAATGAAATGTCACTTCGAGCGCACATCGACGACGGTAGTTCGAGAATGTTTTTTCTTGTAGTAGTACTCATTTTGTGAATTTTTAGGAACTCACCTGGCCGATTCAATGAGAATGATGTCGTCCAAAAATCAGAGGAAGGTTTTCAAATTAACGAACAAGATGATCGCAGACCACCTGGACGACGACGAGGACGACGAAGATTAATGTTTTGATTGACGATTTGTTTTTTTAAGAGTTGTACAGGGTGTCTTACTTTTTACAGGGTGTCTTTATTGTTCTGTTTCTGTTGCTGAAGTTGTGGTTCTTTTGTTTTTTATATCTTGTTGGACGTCTTTTGCTGATTGTTTGTTTCTGTTTCTTTGTTTCTGTTTCTTTATTTCTGTTTCCACGGTCCACTCACAGAGAACAAATGAAAATTTTATTCCTTCTATACAATATTGTCTTTTTGACTGTAGTAGGTAACGAGTCTATCACGAATGGTTTTCGCACACGTAGGGATGTTCCCTCGAGGACCTTGCAGAGGTCCAACCAGATTCCCTTGCAAGGGTGCGAAGCGAGTAGAATGTGCTAGGGCGTCTTGACGTCTCGCGATCAGGTTGTGCAAAATCTGAACACACTAAGAATGTAAATGGAACTAAAATGAAATTCAAGTGTTCGCAGTTACTGAACTTTTTTTCACAAATCTTTTCGAGATAAGGGCTACATAAATGAACTACTCACCATCAGCGCAAGCACAACTTCACACACTCGTCCAGGTTCCAAGGGGAGCGCTTTCATCAGGATAGTGAAGCGGCGACAAAGAATCCCGAAGCATGATTCAACAATTCTCCGCGATCTGAAACGTGATTTAGTCAATTACTTATGAATGTATTGTAAAAAAAACGCAGAACCAACTCGAACGGAGAAAGAACTCACCCAGATAACTTAGCATTGTAGTGACGGCGTGGCCTGCTCTGAGCAGACTGGGGAGTTGTGAAGGGTCTGAGCATTCGTGTAGTCATCGCGAAACCACCATCGATTAGAATGTGGTAGGGTACTGGACCTACAGTTCCAAGGTTCTCGGTGGCAGGAAACAGATGGTCGTTGGATTCAATAAATCTCTGAAATAAAATGAAGTCTTGCTCGCAAACTCTACATGAACAATGTGAGATAGATTTTGGAAGTTGAACTGGTACCTTCAGCTCGGAGGTGTTGTAGATTCCCGCGTCGCTATTCCTGCCTGCTGCACCAAGATCATACCAAATAATCCGATAATCCACGTCGACAACGGCGAGAAGAACCACGGAAAAAAAATTCTTGTAGTTGAAGTACTGGCTTCCTGTCCCATGAGGTTTCTGAAAACACCTATTATAACTTCTTTTGAACCAAATTTCACCCAGTTTCAGCTGGTTCACACAAGATCACTTATTATAACTTCTTTTGAACCAAATTTCACCCAGTTTCAGCTGGTTCACACAAGAACACCTATTATAACTTCTTTTGAACCAAATTTCACCCAGTTTCAGCTGGTTCACACAAGAACACCTATTATAACTTCTTTTGAACCAAATTTCACCCAGTTTCAGCTGGTTCACACAAGATCACTTATTATAACTTCTTTTGAACCAAATTTCACCCAGTTTCAGCTGGTTCACACAAGATCACTTATTATAACTTCTTTTGAACCAAATTTCACCCAGTTTCAGCTGGTTCACACAAGAACACCTATTATAACTTCTTTTGAACCAAATTTCACCCAGTTTCAGCTGGTTCACACAAGAACACCTATTATAACTTCTTTTGAACCAAATTTCACCCAGTTTCAGCTGGTTCACACAAGATCACTTATTATAACTTCTTTTGAACCAAATTTCACCCAGTTTCAGCTGGTTCACACAAGAACACCTATTATAACTTCTTTGAACCAAATTTCACCCAGTTTCAGCTGGTTCACACAAGAACACCTATTATAACTTCTTTTGAACCAAATTTCACCCAGTTTCAGCTGGTTCACACAAGATCACTTATTATAACTTCTTTTGAACCAAATTTCACCCAGTTTCAGCTGGTTCACACAAGAACACCTATTATAACTTCTTTTGAACCAAATTTCACCCAGTTTCAGCTGGTTCACACAAGAACACCAACCTTGATAGCTATATGCTTCCCGTCGAGCGCAGCCACACATCTCGGGTAATCGTATCTGTATTGGAACTGCCTTGCAGACTTTTCAAGATCAGCACGTGTTACTGGAGGGAAAGCGGAGTCTTGCATAACTGAAAGAGAAAGAGGAAATTATTCTTCCCCACTTTTACTTAGAAGTTGAGTTATGAGCCCGCTACTTCTACAACAATCTCAGAACGCAAACAACCCGAGTTCTACCATAGAAGTGAGTACGGGCGTAGTATCTGGATTACCTTCAATTATGGCCCTTGTGACTTCCGATATTACGACTGAACAAGTAGATTTACCAACGTTGAACTCTTTGGCCAGGGCCTCAAATGTGTAGGAGTGACCGGCCCACCTGAAACAGAACAATTTGAAAGTTACGTATTCCAAAAATCAACATATTCCGCACACTGAGCTTCTTCCTTGGTGGAACAAACCCGAATAACGTTGAATACTACGTATGAATCAGAATATAAACAGTTTTCTCACCTCAGGAAAAGACACAAACGTTGCATGGAGGTAATCGGTTGTCTGTGAGTTGTTTCGTGATTCAATCTGTGAGCTATCGCATTGTGGAGATCCATGAACTCTCCAGCGCTCAGTCTTGCATATTCGATGAAGGCATTCTCGTCCTTTGAGCCCAGATAGGAATCAAATGTGTGGAATCGGGTGTACAATTGAGGAAGGTGTTCTGCTCTTATGTAGGCCCTTTGCTTAGACGATACCAAGGTCAACATTGTACCGAAAATAGCTTGAGCAAGTTTCAGTTTCTGCCGTAGACGTGCAGAAGCTACCGCGCGAGAAGGACGTGGTACCATCCTAGAATAATATCACTGTGTTCAACAAATGGCGTAACATTTCGTAAGAACTGTACATTCTTCACAAATAGGATCACAAGGTAACTTCTCCATCAACGAAATCTGCACCCAGATGGACAATACATAATATGAGCAAGAAATCGTATTCGAATATATATTATAAGTAGTATGAATCAGTTCACGAAACTAAAAACTGAAATGAAATGAATTAATAATGTGAAGGCTCGAACGTCACGGCCTCTGCCTTTGATAGCAAGCAAAGGCAGCGGCATCTCGAGTTGGATGCAAAAGCCGCCCAATCCGGCGGCAAATGTGAGCGGCCGAGGCAAAATAAGTATGAACCTTCCAAATGCACCTGGGTGCACGAGTTTCTGCACCTGGGTGCAGCGGCTCAATCGATAATCATGATTTTAGCAGGCGCGCCCCCGAGTTGAAAAGCCGCTGCATCTGGGTGCACGTAGTCTGAACCCAGCCTTAGACTACGAGGGAAAGGAAGGTGGGCCACTGACTATATTTATCCTCCATTCTTCTCTTGGCTATATGGAAGTAAACACTTTGTTTTGTTCGCGAAGTGGTGTGAAGGGGAGTCCATCCATTTGGAACCCAATTTCCCTTGTTGTACGCAATGGGTGCATTGTGAGCTGGTAAATCGATAGGCATCCTAGCTGAGTCTGAGAATACAACATCTTCATATAGTGATACTGGCAACAATATCGGTACACCCATCAGCAAAATGAGTAACTTGTAGAAAAAATGTGTATGGATAAAGAAACCAGTCAGTCAGAAAGTGTGACAAAAAAGCTCGATTTATTTCAAGAACATATATCACAGAACAACCGTAATTTGAAAATGTACAACAAAACTATGAATATTAGTGAGCAGACAAGAGCAATATTACCAGTCGGAAGAAAGCGCACTTCGTCAAGACTTTGAAAGTTATCAGTATCTACATTGTTCTGACAAATTAGAATAGAAATGTGAATAACGGGGCGGCAGCTAGATACTTTGGGTGAGTTTGGGAATAAAACAGAATTACTTAAACAATAAACATACAGAAAAACTGATAGGGTAAAAAAGTGAAAAATATAAATAGGATAGTCTTGTAGATGAGTGGACACGTACCTATTAGATGAAGGGCGCACTTTCAAATCAAAATCTATATGCAACATTAAAACAACAATTTTCATCAGTTTTTAGTGAATATTAAACATAGTATATAGAAGAGACGTACGATAGTTTAACCCTCCAAAACTTCACTGGCATCCAGGTCATAGACTGGTTTCAACCACAAGTCCGGCATACGTACAAACTGCGAAAGAATGAAGGACATCTCCCGATTCTGCAAATATATCGTTATTGCTGAACTGTTCGAACTGGATTTAGATCGAGTATCACAATCATACTTCGAAAGAACCGAAAACTACCAATAATCCCTGAATTTTCGAAACGTATCGAGATGGGTCAGAACGTGAAAGGTACGGGGGAAAAGAAGCCAATCAAAACTGACATTCGATGTTTTCAAGACTTCCGTAAGTTCAATTGGATATTTGGCGAAAGCAGCAATCATTCTATCCAATTCGGCCTCGGAACGGAAAATGAACCATTCGTAGTATACATCAACTCGTAGAAGCAGGGCGAAGTGGACTTCCGAGCGAACAATCCAACCAGATCGAATATCCGACAAGGGAAATGACTGCAATACATTCACGCATATACATATTCGCAGCTGCAACTCTCCAACCATCTACATTTTCAACATAACAGGTAATATTTCTATAAGAAAAATACGCAACCACAGTCAGATTATGACGATCTATGTGTTCAGCATGAAGACTCGCTGAAAGTGCGGAAACGATCTGGCCATTTTCGTCTAAAGTCTGTGAAATGTGAGTATTTTAATGACCAACAGTCACACCTGCATGGTGTGCGAGTGTGCGACAGGCGCAGAATGGAAGAATACAGGACAGTACATATTTTCCTATGTGGTAAAATTCATCAGTGATTTACGAAAAGAATACAGTAGTAATACGTACCACCAGTGTTCGAATAAAACCGTCAGATATGCACTTGTTTCCTTCCTGAGCTACCACTATGTGAGATTCTGTCTGAATTAGCATACTGGCGGCGGCTGAGTCTTCGTCCTGAAAAACAAAAGCCTAATAACTTTGGGCAAATATACTCAATAAAGTTGAAGATAATAATTTTTACTTCGCAGCGTTCTCGAACGAATTATATCCACCAATAAAAACCAATATTGTTTATTGCTTGATTGCAAAAATGCGAAATGGTGAGCAGAAACGACACCCCTTCCCGTTTGCATTATGATGTGACCAATAAATAATAATTATTAATATTATCCTGAATCTCAATAATACTATACCAACCGGTTGAGTGAGTGCTGAACTGATAAGTTGCATCCATTTGCACAACTCTTCTTTGCTTTGATTGAGAAGTTGCACATTTCCATCGGGGAAAACTAGTTCGAATGACCACTGAAAGTCTTTCTTCTGATCCATTTCTAGAGTCTCGGTACACTTTCTGAAATGTCTTACAAGTGATGACGGTAGAATGTAGTAATAGCAAATTAAGATACAGACGAAACATCATTGTGCGTAACACTGTAACATCATCTAATATCGTACTCCCGCTAACTTGGTCGAATGGTCAGATTAAATCAAAATCAAAAACAAGCTACTAGAAAACTACATTGTGTTTTGATGAAATTTGACCGTATATTCAGGTTAAGTTACATAAGCTTCTGCATTTTGAATGAGAAAAAAACGCATTATTGTTTGATGAGTAGTCACACGTATAGGGTGATGTATGGTAATATTGCTCACCTGAGATCGAAAATGACAACGCCTTCCTTCATAGAAGAATCCTTGAAGACGTACAACTTGCGATCGCTAAAACAAACGTAGTCAGGTACATTATGATGTCAAATAACTTAAGATATTCTGGTATTAACACCAGGAACAGAAACTGTTACACTTGATTTTTAGAAATCAAGTGTCGTACCCCGAAGCCCGAAGGAGATTTATATCGTATCACAATAATTAATTATTACAGAAACAACATTCAAAGGGAACGTATTAAATTCAGAGTGGCAAACTCACGGTGGAAGAAGGAAGAAACACTGCTCGTAATCCACTTGAGGTTTCCGCCACCAATTCGGTTGATTGAACCTGAGGAATTATACAAATCTCTTTAGACACAATCGGTGGCAATTACGTGCAACAGTTATGCTGGTAGCCACATTTCCCCATATTTCTACAACTACTACACACGACTTACTGCACTGACGATACGAATAGCATACCTCCAGTTCCAGTATAAAAATCCTGAATGTTCATTGTGTTGATGTTCCATGCTGGTACTTGATTCTTTCCAGAAAACGAGGGCCATTTGACAGATGTCGGAAGAAGGCTGAAGAAGAGAACGAAAATATCAAATATGCATTACACAAAATTAAATTGAACAGGAACGAAATATGTATATGGCAGGAATCACGAATAAACGGGAGATAAATAAACTGATTAATTCCCGCACAACGTTCAATGAGCTACCACTTGGTGCAGTGATTTCATGACGAGCAGAATGCCATTTTTCCTTCTCTACAACTGTCGGCTTCGGCTACTATCTACTAATACATTCAACTTCCAGGACAGATTAAGAAGTGTTAATATTATCGATGAACAAGTGAGCATACACCGCCAAGGCCTCTCATAAAAGAGGGAGTCGCGAACAAATCCTGGTAAAAAGTAGGGGTCGCGAGCTGTTAACCAACGAATTTCATACAAAATCAGCGATTATCTTACAGAAAATAGTTGAATGTTGCCGTTTTGGGGGGTCGCGACACGAGAAAACGAGAGGGGTAGCGAGAATTTTGAGGGATTGTGAGGCCCTTGGCGGTGCATGCAAGTGAGGCATTTCCTAACTCGAGCAGCAGGAAAAATGGCATTCTGCTCGTCATGAAATCACTGCACCAAGTGGTAGCTCATTGAACGTTGTGCGGGAATTAATCAGTTTTATTTATCTCCCGTTTATTCGTGATTCCTGCCATATACATATTTCGTTCCTGTTCAATTTAATTTTGTGTAATGCATATTTGATATTTTCGTTCTCTTCTTCAGCCTTCTTCCGACATCTGTCAAATGGCCCTCGTTTTCTGGAAAGAATCAAGTACCAGCATGGAACATCAACACAATGAACATTCAGGATTTTTATACTGGAACTGGAGGTATGCTATTCGTATCGTCAGTGCAGTAAGTCGTGTGTAGTAGTTGTAGAATATGGGGAAATGTGGCTACCAGCATAACTGTTGCACGTAATTGCCACCGATTGTGTCTAAAGAGATTTGTATAATTCCTCAGGTTCAATCAACCGAATTGGTGGCGGAAACCTCAAGTGGATTACGAGCAGTGTTTCTTCCTTCTTCCACCGTGAGTTTGCCACTCTGAATTTAATACGTTCCCTTTGAATGTTGTTTCTGTAATAATTAATTATTGTGATACGATATAAATCTCCTTCGGGCTTCGGGTACGACACTTGATTTCTAAAAATCAAGTGTAACAGTTTCTGTTCCTGGTGTTAATATCAGAATATCTTAAGTTATTTGACATCATAATGTACCTGACTACGTTTGTTTTAGCGATCGCAAGTTGTACGTCTTCAAGGATTCTTCTATGAAGGAAGGCGTTGTCATTTTCGATCTCAGGTGAGCAATATTACCATACATCACCCTATACGTGTGACTACTCATCAAACAATAATGCGTTTTTTTCTCATTCAAAATGCAGAAGCTTATGTAACTTAACCTGAATATACGGTCAAATTTCATCAAAACACAATGTAGTTTTCTAGTAGCTTGTTTTTGATTTTGATTTAATCTGACCATTCGACCAAGTTAGCGGGAGTACGATATTAGATGATGTTACAGTGTTACGCACAATGATGTTTCGTCTGTATCTTAATTTGCTATTACTACATTCTACCGTCATCACTTGTAAGACATTTCAGAAAGTGTACCGAGACTCTAGAAATGGATCAGAAGAAAGACTTTCAGTGGTCATTCGAACTAGTTTTCCCCGATGAAATGTGCAACTTCTCAATCAAAGCAAAGAAGAGTTGTGCAAATGGATGCAACTTATCAGTTCAGCACTCACTCAACCGGTTGGTATAGTATTATTGAGATTCAGGATAATATTAATAATTATTATTTATTGGTCACATCATAATGCAAACGGGAAGGGGTGTCGTTTCTGCTCACCATTTCGCATTTTTGCAATCAAGCAATAAACAATATTGGTTTTTATTGGTGGATATAATTCGTTCGAGAATGCTGCGAAGTAAAAATTATTATCTTCAACTTTATTGAGTATATTTGCCCAAAGTTATTAGGCTTTTGTTTTTCAGGACGAAGACTCAGCCGCCACCAGTATGCTAATTCAGACAGAATCTCACATAGTGGTAGCTCAGGAAGGAAACAAGTGCATATCTGACGGTTTTATTCGAACACTGGTGGTACGTATTACTACTGTATTCTTTTCGTAAATCACTGATGAATTTTACCACATAGGAAAATATGTACTGTCCTGTATTCTTCCATTCTGCGCCTGTCGCACACTCGCACACCATGCAGGTGTGACTGTTGGTCATTAAAATACTCACATTTCACAGACTTTAGACGAAAATGGCCAGATCGTTTCCGCACTTTCAGCGAGTCTTCATGCTGAACACATAGATCGTCATAATCTGACTGTGGTTGCGTATTTTTCTTATAGAAATATTACCTTGTTATGTTGAAAATGTAGATGGTTGGAGAGTTGCAGCTGCGAATATGTATATGCGTGAATGTATTGCAGTCATTTCCCTTGTCGGATATTCGATCTGGTTGGATTGTTCGCTCGGAAGTCCACTTCGCCCTGCTTCTACGAGTTGATGTATACTACGAATGGTTCATTTTCCGTTCCGAGGCCGAATTGGATAGAATGATTGCTGCTTTCGCCAAATATCCAATTGAACTTACGGAAGTCTTGAAAACATCGAATGTCAGTTTTGATTGGCTTCTTTTCCCCCGTACCTTTCACGTTCTGACCCATCTCGATACGTTTCGAAAATTCAGGGGATTATTGGTAGTTTTCGGTTCTTTCGAAGTATGATTGTGATACTCGATCTAAATCCAGTTCGAACAGTTCAGCAATAACGATATATTTGCAGAATCGGGAGATGTCCTTCATTCTTTCGCAGTTTGTACGTATGCCGGACTTGTGGTTGAAACCAGTCTATGACCTGGATGCCAGTGAAGTTTTGGAGGGTTAACTATCGTACGTCTCTTCTATATACTATGTTTAATATTCACTAAAACTGATGAAAATTGTTGTTTTAATGTTGCATATAGATTTTGATTTGAAAGTGCGCCCTTCATCTAATAGGTACGTGTCCACTCATCTACAAGACTATCCTATTTATATTTTTCACTTTTTTACCCTATCAGTTTTTCTGTATGTTATTGTTTAAGTAATTCTGTTTTATTCCCAAACTCACCCAAAGTATCTAGCTGCCGCCCCGTTATTCACATTTCTATTCTAATTTGTCAGAACAATGTAGATACTGATAACTTTCAAAGTCTTGACGAAGTGCGCTTTCTTCCGACTGGTAATATTGCTCTTGTCTGCTCACTAATATTCATAGTTTTGTTGTACATTTTCAAATTACGGTTGTTCTGTGATATATGTCTTGAAATAAATCGAGCTTTTTGTCACACTTTCTGACTGACTGGTTTCTTTATCCATACACATTTTTTCTACAAGTTACTCATTTTGCTGATGGGTGTACCGATATTGTTGCCAGTATCACTATATGAAGATGTTGTATTCTCAGACTCAGCTAGGATGCCTATCGATTTACCAGCTCACAATGCACCCATTGCGTACAACAAGGGAAATTGGGTTCCAAATGGATGGACTCCCCTTCACACCACTTCGCGAACAAAACAAAGTGTTTACTTCCATATAGCCAAGAGAAGAATGGAGGATAAATATAGTCAGTGGCCCACCTTCCTTTCCCTCGTAGTCTAACTGTGGCCGTATTCTCGAAACTAGCAGGAGCTTCAATGTAACCCTAACCTCCCGGCTGCGGGAGCACCCTAGCATTGGTGAATACGGCCACATGAATGGTTTTTTGCTGATTTTTTGGCTTCTGTACTTTTCTTGAAAATGAATCTGCGCCACCTTTCCGAAAGTAACCATATAATACAAATATATCGGTATTTCCAGTTAGCTGGTTATCATGATTATCATTTTCTATTGCAGAAGAGTCACAACGTACCGCCATAAAGAAGCGGAGAGAGGAAAAAATATTAATGAGAGAACGCGCAAACGAAGAACTTGGAAAGTGTGAACTCGATGTAGGTGGTTTGGTAATTTATATTCGTAAACAGCGAGTAAATTCGTCAGGTGAGAGGTGTATGCAATCAAGGAGAGAGATTTGAGTTGTATTCTGATCAGTCATCACAGTAGTTATTTTCGAATCACGACAGCAACTGAAAACGCATAGGGATCA
>CAXIWQ010000283.1:0-20940 GCA_964036275.1 Litoditis marina | reverse complement strand
CTTTTTAAACGAAGGAAACAGTTGGAAATAGCCAGCTTCTTCGGTTGATTGACTTTTTGATGCGATCGGACAGACCAAGATAGGTTCGGAATGTATTTGTATCGTATACTGTATTCTGTCGAAATATACATTGGGAAGCAGAGATGAAACAGTTTCGACCAAAAAAGGCACGGTCAGATCTGGAAAAAGGGTTGGTTAGAAAGCTCTTTATCTCTCTCTCTCTTTCTCTTTTGCTCTCTCTCTCTATACGTCTTAATCTCTCTATGTATTTTCTCTCTCTCTCCCTCTCTCTCTCTCTTTATTTTCTCTCTCTCTCTCTCTCTCTCTCTCTCTCTCTCTCTCTCCCTCTCTCTCAAATTCACTCACCTATTTCTGTGATGTATCCTAGCCTCCACTGAGACAACGAAGAGAAGAAGAAGGACTGTTTTGAACATCATATTCGAGCGGGCAGCGACTATGGGTTACTGTAGCACACAGTTGGATGCTGTGTCTATACTGAGGTTCTATTCATTCCTCTGTTCTTTTATAGTCAAAGGGGCTTAGAAGGGGCCACCTCTTTCGCTGTTACACATGTAGTCCCCGAGGTATTCCAATCTATCTGAGTGTTATTTTTACTGATATCTCTTCATTTGGGTTGAGAGGTGGGAACTGTGTGCCAAGGATTATTTCTGCACCGACCAAATTATCCAGATTGCTTCACTTTCCTTTCGACTTACATAATATTTTTCTGCAGAGTACATTGGAATGGAAAATGTTGGGTGCCAATCGGAATCGAATATCAAACAAAGATTCGGCTTAGTGATCTCTGTTTCATTGGGACGTGGAGTTGCATTTGGAATGGCTGAGGGATCTTGTTCAAGATTACTGTACCCAAACTACATACTACAAACTGCGTACAAATCACAAACTGTACATAAAACAAGTTGTGATTCTGTGTTGTTTACAAGACTGTGTGAGAATGATGTGTTCGTGCGAGACAATGTCCAGCACGTGCAAGCGAAAAATGTAGAAGTGCACGCAAAAAATACACACGACCAAACTTAGGTTTTCATAAACATCTAGTGAGTGATCAAATCATAGTTGTAGTTTGATCTCTATACACTTTGATCTCGGTTCTCGATGTTCCACCGAAATGTTATGGGATCAAACTATAAACACAGCGGTTGAAGCCATGTGCACCATATGGGCTGGTTTGAACGTTGAACTTTCCAAACAGAAATTCCGTCACACACAAACGTCCTCTGGTTGTTTTATATGGAACGAGCTGGAAAACCAGGGCTAAGTCGGATATAGATAGGTTGATTACGGTGGTTCAGTGTTGGTTCCGACTAAAGATACAGTATAGTTTCAGGGTTACATCACAATAACAAAGAAGGATGATATAGGTTCATATAGACAAGTAGAAATATACAGCCGTGTGGTGATCGAGTGGGTAGGGAGAGTTTGAGTAGTCGCGTCTTCTTTCCACGTGCACTTCTTCACGTCGTATTCTAAGCGACAGGCTAAGTGTCCTGAGGGGCGCATAGAAGGGATAATTCGGTGGTAAGATCCTAGATATCCAAATCGCCTTTGGTCAAGACGATTAAAGAGAGACAGATTCACATTCAATTTAGCAAATGCGGAGGCAGTGGAGCTGCTTCCAAATTCAAGATCAGTGAGGGTATAAGCTTCATTTTTCTTTTCAAAACGAGCCTAAAGTGGATGCCAAATTCATAAAATATCCGCATCGTGTGAGACTCGAACTCAGCACAACAGGTTGGCAGAAGCTGATGCTAACCACTACACCAACGTTGCTCAATCTCGCAAGTGGAAAGAACAGGGGGTATGTGTCCGTACACCGCGTTTATAGTTTGTGTTGGATCCGTTGCTTTTCAATTGAAAATAGTTTAATATGATGTGTATTCAGTTCAAACCACAACTCTGTCATGGTCATCTCCTATTTAATAAAATTATCCGATGTCTTCCTCTGGTGGATTTTGTAGTGTCAAAACTGTAGTCTTTAGAAATTTAACCTGCCATGCTAAATTTGTGGTTATCCAGTGAAACCGAAATAAATCGGTGTTAGTCGCATAAGAACCCACCACCCACGAAGGTTGAATCTATTATATTTTTCCAATTCACGAACTTTTGTTCAATTTCGCTCCAAAAAAACAGTCTCAGACTGATTGTTCGATACAACTTGCATAGTCAAGACCAAAACCTCAAAAACTCTCTGTATGACAGACATTCAGGTTGATTGGACTGTGGGGGATGACACCTATTTTATCCGGGGAGGTGGTCCCTTCTAAACCCCGGAGAGTATTAATGAACATCCAAATGAACCCTTATTCATTCTAGACACATAATACAACTGAGTGCTACAGTAACCCATAGTCGCTGCCCGCTCGAATATGATGATCAAGACTGTCCTTCTTCTTCTCTGCGTTGTCTCGGTTGAGGCTAGAATGCACAATCTGAGAGCACACAGACATAAGTGAGTTTTATCCCAACCATAAAAAAGTTGTCAACAAGTTATTTTAAATATATGTAAACTAATATGTTCTTCTAAAGTTTTAATTTTCAACTTTTTGAAACAGTTGATTTGAGTAATATTCCGACAATACGTGAGTGTTCTCTATTAAATATTTGGCTTATTTGAGACAAAAAATATAAATAAACGTCAACTTACTCTCTTTTTTTCCAGAATCGAGCTCGAATTGCCCGTGCGAAACTGTTTCATCTCTCCGTCCCAATGTCTTTTTCGACAGAGTACCGTATTCGATGAAAATACGTTCCAAACATATCTCAACCTGTCTCCGTATCAGAAAATGTCGATGAAAAGAAGAGCCTGGTGATTATCAGATCAGATTTCAAATTTCTTGTGATCTACCCACGTGTATTGTATTCCACTTGATTCCAAATGACACTTCTACAAACGTCATAGGAGAATGAGTTGAAACGAATTCTATGAAGTAGTAACCGTCCCGGTTGAGTTGAAAAGTTGTTCGATCCTACTGTAGGAGTATCAGATGAATCGGAGAAATCTACGACTAATATAGGAAAAACCCTTAGACAACTCGGACATAGTGATGTATAATTTAACTGTAGTCTAAGTCCGAGCTAACCCCTTTAAGCTCAACAGCTTTTGTATTATGTGGGAGGAATAGGATATACGCATTTTATGTAGAATTGAGCCGAACTAGACTACATTTTAATGTCAAAGATTTTTGAGAATATCATAGAGAATGAAAATGTGATTGATTTTATCTCTAGCTCTTGAATGTATTTAAATAGCCGATAATTGTCATTCGTATGTATGGGTACATTAGTTGCTTTGAAATTGTGCTTTAATAAAGTTATTGGGATTTTGTGCAGTTACAACATCAAGCATTACAACTTTTATAAACTAGCTTGGTTGAAAAAACATTATTGTAGAATTACCAGATAATTTCCATGCTATTTACTGACCCGTATAAATTGTTAGTGCATGATAAGTGAGATATAATGTCATGTGAAAGATGTGAGACACATCAGAATCCAGAAACACGAAATTTCGAAGAACACAATATCTCACATTCTTATTGATGTGACATAGTGAACACAGAAATGAAAATCAACGAAATTGAATTTGGGAATTGCGTTTATTTCTATTATGAATATGTTCGATGTAACGAATCTCTAAGTTACTCTAGAATTTGCCGCTGACTCGCCGGCGACATGGAGGGGTCGGCAGAGTGTCGCCTGCAATTATTTTTAGTTCCTCCATACTAAACGTTCCATATAGTAATCAGGTACCGGAACTGGTAATTTTACAGATAATAAAAATGTGGTATATACTTATCGTCGCCGGAAATATCCACGATGAGATTCACGGCTTCATTGTTCATGTATAAACATGTCACCCCACCTAAAAACTACAAGTCTACGTATCTGATTGACATTTATCTTATCCAGAATCAACGATCTGAAAATAATCGCAGGCGACCCGCCGGCGACGACACTCTGCCGACCCCTCCATGTCGCCGGCGACTCGCCGCCAATGTGTAGAGTACAACTGATTTCATTGTCCACGTCACACGAAAACACAATTTCCTTCCTTAAGTCTCTTTTGAGACTCCTGGTTAGTCGAGTTCTAATACAACCTAACTGTCTCGAGTACGTTCTCTTTGTGGGGCGGACACGTTAAAGTGCTCTTATTGTAAATTTTAGTGGGCGGAGTCAATTGTATAGGAAAGTTTCCAACAGCGACCAGTCTAATCAAAATTGATGCACAAGCTGGGTATAGTGGGTGCCAAATTTATAAAGTTCGGTCTCTGGCCGGTATCGAACCTGCGAACAAAAGTTTCGTAGCAGGGCGCTAACCACTGCGCTATTAGAGCACAAAATTGGCAAGCTTTGGAATCGGAGGCATGTGTGCGTACACAGTGGAAAATGAGCTATACAGTACCCTCCCGCGTTTCCGTGGGCGACGACTATAGTGGACTCGGCTGCGACAGGTGGTGGCGCGGCGCCCACAATCACATCTGAACATGATGGCTAAAACTAAAAACAGTGATATCCAGCCATCTTTTCTGGCCTATTTTACAAAGTTTATCTTATGACACAAAAAGTTGATAAGATTATTCCCCGATTATGTGATAATCTTTTGTACACAGATCATGTGCGAAAAAACTCAAAATAACCACTTTCTGGATTTTTATTTAAAATGAATAAACTGGCAAGCTGCCAGATCAGTCGCCTGGCGGCTTGGAAATCCCTCAAAAATGTCGTGAGATACCCCATGAGCTATTCGTATGAACCTCTCATGAGATTCTATTGATTTCTACGCTACAACATTGAGAGTTCACGTGTAGCTCATGAGGTATCTCATGAGAAACTCATATAAATTTCCCATGAGATTGGAAGGATTGCTACGCCGCCTGCAATGTTGGCCAGCATGGTTGACTAATATCGATGGGTGAAACGAACTATATTTTTCGTTAAAAATGCTTTAAGTCACACAATATGTGTGGGTTGTCAGCTCACTATCGGTAATAAGTATATATTGAGTACATCTTTTACTGAGCACATTAACTTACCACCATCCGAAAGTCCTAGTGACACAATTATATTTCGTTCAAATAAAATAACTTAATGCAAATAAGTATATAACAAAAAACGTTTGATCCTCTTCGTTTGGCCTGTACTTCTACAGTTATCGATTTAAAACTGTATAAATTGTAATCATTGTTTCCCACGACTACGTCAACCATGAAGGATTTTGTGAGGAAAAAAAACACTGAGTCTTAATCTGTAGTTTGTATGTGTAGTGTATGTAGTTTGAGCATAGTAATAGTGAACAATATCCCGAAATTCTCAGTCATTCAAAATGCAAATCCACGTCCCAGTGAAACAGAGATCACTAAGCCGAATCTTTGTTTGATATTCATTCCGATTCGCACCCAACGATTTCCATTCCAATATACTCTGCAGAAAAATATTATGTAAGTCGAAAGGAAAGTGAAGCAATCTGGATAATTTGGTCGGTGCGAAAATAATCCTTGACACACAGTTCCCACCTCTCAACCCAAATGAAGAGATATCAGTAGAAATAACACTCAGATAGATTGGAATACCTCGGGGATTACATGTGTAACAGCAAAAGAGGTGGCCCCTTCTAAGCCCCTTTGACTATAAAAGAACAGAGGAATGAATAGAACCTCAGTATAGACACAGCATCCAACTGTGTGCTACAGTAACCCATAGTCCGCTGCCCGCTCGAATATGATGTTCAAGACAGTCCTTCTTCTTCTCTTCGTTGTCTCAGTGGAGGCTAGGATACATCACAGAAATAGGTGAGTGAATGATAAAGAAATAGATGGAGGGAGAAAACGAGAGAGAGAAAAAGATGAAAAGAGAAATGGAGAGAAAAGGAAACTAACCCAACCTTTTTCCAGATCTGACCGCGCCTTCTTTGGTCGAAACTGTTTCATCTCTGCCTCTCAATGTATATTTGGACATAATACAGTATACGATACGAATACATTCCGAACCTATCTTGGTCTGTCCGATCGCATCAAAAAGTCAATCAACCGAAGAAGCTGGCTTTTCCCAACTGTTTCCTTCGTTTGAAAGGTAGAGAACTATGTGACAATTGTATTTACAAGAAAAACAATACTACGCCAAATACCCAAATATGTGACAGTTTAGAAGACTAATATTCTATTGTACAGTGTGTACGAACTATGTGTCTGTTGATAATGTTTAGAGAATAAAATTTATAAATGATACGTTTTCTTTCATGAATAACCACAAGAAAGTTCATTCTGGGTGGAACCTGATTCTGTTACGAATTTCGCATGAAAATCTCATCTTCTTTCCTTTATTTAGCCGAAAATAGGAAAAACGGGATCATCAGGGATAAACCTCGGGATTCCGCAAATCTATCCAAAACACAATATGACGACGATATTCAGAGATATTCGGAGTTTATTAGTCCTGATTAGTCGAGTTATAACTACAACCTAACTGTCTCGAGTACGTTCTCTTTGTGGGGCGGACACGTTAAAGTGCTCTTGTTGTACCCGAAGTATAAGTTGTGTCGTACACAGATTCAAGCTATCACAATCCTAGTGAAGATAATTATATCACGGCAAACAATTATAATGTTTTTGTGTTCATTTCTCCAACAAAGACAGAATTGACCTAATCGAGTGTAGATCAAAGTCACAACCGTACACTATATAAAACGGATCCAAAAGTTGAAAAATGTTCGTTGTTTGGTACGTGAAAATTTCATTCAAATTCAGGCGTATAACTTGATAACAAACATTTCGAAGTCATTCTTCATGAGGATTTGTCTGAAACACAACTTTGAAAACATTGAATACATCTATGGATTGCGTGGTGTCTCGGATTATAGAATCTCATCTGTTTTTGCACACTTTTCAACAGGAAGTGTGTTTGGTTGGTGAACTTTTCACTAGACGATTATACTTAGTGAGGGTTGTAGCGCTCTCTACAACATTCGAATGACTTAGAGTAAGTACCCTGGAAACTGTGGAAATTAACTGAAAACGCGTGGTATGAAGACGCAATTCTAGGATTGTAAAACTGAAACCCTAGATTTGAACGCGAAACAAATATTGAAAACGCGCAATTTTCTGAGACTCAAAAAATTTGTTTTCGCTAGTTTTTCCAGTCGACTTCGTATTGGCATGACAGAACAAATTAAAGGTGTTCACTGTATTTAGTATGAACCTCATTTTACTTCGAGGACACCATAGTTCTTATTTGGAGTGTACTTTTCTGATTGTTCAACTTCTTTTTTTGGGCAAGACATTTATTCATGTGAATCATCTAGTTGGGTCCCATGTAGCAAGACTGGTCGGTACGGGGCTTGAACACTCGAGGGGCGGACTGCTGTCCACCGCTGGATGCTCCGGTGTTGCTGGCTCCTCTCTGGCGTATCCGGCTCCGGTCGAAGTTCCGGCTTCCATGTAGCACGACTTGTCTCCCATCTTCGAATCGAAAAAAAAATTGCAAATTGAAGGACTATTGCGGCAGAGCAACCAATTAGCAGGCGGGCGCACTCAGGCTGGCCGAATCGTAGCCGATTCGCCACGACACCTCACGACGTGCCACGACAGAACACGACGAGCCGATCTCACCCGACTCGGGCCGAATCGGCCCGCGACTTTTCACCTGAGTAGTAGGACTTATTCGTTGTCCACAAGTAAGTCAATGTCGAAGTATATTTTTGTGAAGCTTTGCGTAGTTCCGAGTAACTCCTGGTAATCTCCCAATTATATCTTGATTGGGAGAAGGTATTACAAAAATCTGGAAAAAAATGTGTTTACCTAGTTTTAACATAAAATGAATTGAGCTGTGGAACTATTTATAACATCAATATTCCAGACACTGTAGCAATGTGTGATCAGAATAAGAAACTCAACTACCTAGACAATCGTTATTATTTTCAGTCTGCGTAATGCTTGCTTCTACCACATGCATAAAATAGACGTTAAGAAGCAAGCAAATCTCTACTATTTTATAATATTTTCTTCTATTAACTTTGACGAACACGATGTCTGTGGTACCCGTCTAGCCTCTTTCACTTTGATGTGAAATACTACAGTATGCATTCGAATATTCCAATTATTATCAATGTGTATCTTTTCGGAGAAACGTAGGATGTTTGTTAAGACTGGGCGGTCTGCGTATCCTTGATCTACACACTCTCTCATCTGCTCACAGGGAGTCAACAACACATTTCATGCTTGAATCGGCTGTTTGCTGTCTTCGTTGGTGGAAGGAGTACATATTTATACTGCTCTTATTCATCATGGTTTTTTTCCGAACGAATCCGTCCTCTTTTATTCTAACATCTTGTATTTATTTTGCACGGTCTTATATGCTCTCTGAATATCGTCGTCATAATGTGTTTTGGATAGATTTGCGAAATCTCGAGGTTGATCCCTGATGATCCCGTATTTCCTATTTTCGGCTAAATGAAGGAAAGAATATGAGATTTTCATGCGAAATTCGTAACAGGATCAGGTTGCACCCAGAATGAACTTTCTTGTGGTTTTTCATGAAAGAAAACGTATCATACATAAATTTTATTCTCTAAACATTATTGACAGACACATAGTTCGTACACACTGTACAATAAAATATTAGTCTTCCAAACTATCACATATTTGGGTATTTGGCGTAGTATTGTCTTTTTTGTAAATACAATTGTTACATTGTTCTATACTTTTCAAACAAAGGAAACTGTTGGGAAAAGCCAGCTTCTTCGGCTAATTGACTTTTTGTTGCGATCGGACAGACCAAGATAGGTTCGGAATGTATTTGTATCGTATACTGTATTCTGTCGAAATATACATTGGGAGGCAGAGATGAAACAGTTTCGACCAAAAAAGGCGCGGTCAGATCTGGAAAAAGGTTGGGTTAGGGGTTATTTAGAGGGAATATCTCTACCTTTCTCTCTCTATTTCCCTTTCTCTCTATTTCTCTTTTTATCTCTTTTTCTCTCTCGTTTTCTCCCTCTATCTATTTCTTTATAATTCACTCACCTAATTCGGTGATGCAGTCTAGCCTCCATTGAAACAACGAAGAGAAGAAGAAGGACTGTCTTGAACATCATTTTCGAGCAGGCAGCGACTATGGGTTACTGTAGCACACAGTTGGAAGCTGTGTCTATACTGAGGTTCGATTCATTTCTGTGTTGTTTTATAGTGAAAAGAGCTTAAGAGGAGCCACCTCTTTTGCTGTTACACATGTAGTCCCCGAGGTATTCCAATCTATCTGAGTGTTATTTCTACTGATATCTCTTCATTTGGGTTGAGAGGTGGGAACTGTGTGCCAAGGATTATTCCTGCACCGACCAAATTATCCAGATTGCATGGGTTTGTTCCGCTTTAGATCATATTTTTCTGCAGAGTACATTGGAATGGAAAATGTTGGGTGCAAATCGGAATCGAATATCAAACAAAGATTCGGCTTAGTGATCTCTGTTTTATTGGTACGTGGATTTGTATTTGGAATGGCTGAGGGATCTTGTTCAAGATTACTGTACCCAAACTACATACTACAAACTACGTACAAATCACGAACTGTACATAAAACAAATTGTGATTCTGTGTTGTTTACAAGATTCTGTGAGAATGATGTTTTGTGGGGGACAATGTCTAGCACGTGCAAGCGAAAAATGTAGAAGTGCACGCAAACAGTACATACAACCAAACTTTGGTGTTCATAAACATCTAGTGAGCGATCAAAACATAGTTGTAGTTTGATCTCTATACACTTTGATCTCGGCTCACGATGTTCCACCGGAATGTTATGGGATCAAACTATAAACACATTGGGGAAACAGGGCGCAAACTTTATATTCGTCTGAAAGAGCACATTAGGGGACGGGACAAAAGTTTACAAGGCACAGCATTGGGAAACCATAGAATTATTTTCCATCAAGGCGCACATTTTGACATCCGAGTTACGGTGCTAGGGGTAGAGAGCGATGTTTCTGCACGGAAACTGCTGGAAGCTTGTTGGATACGTGCCAAGTCTCCTACCATGAACAGGAAAGACGAGTGCATCTCAATTACCACGCATCTCGTGCCTTTTCTTGGCAAATGCAGTTTCTGAGTGTGCTTCATTTACTTCCGGTCAACAGTCTCACTCGGTTGTCTCACTATTTCTCCAACCACTTCGGTGGATAAGGTGTGTCAAAGTTCTGTTAGATTTGAGTTAGTCATGCTCTCTATGCACTATTTGGAATACTTTTGAGTTGAATTCCGCCGCGACTGTATCGATTTTGGTGTAAATAGTTGACTGATGCCTTTTTCAGGCTCTGAAGACGGCGAACCCGCCGAAACGTCAGCACTAAATAAAGAACATCATATCACCTCGTGTTCGGTCTAACAAGAAAACCAACAATATAAACACAGCGGTTGAAGCCATGTGCACCCTATAGGCTGGTTTTAACGTTGAATTTTCCAAACAGAAATTCCGTCACACAAATACGTCTTCTGGTTGTTTTATATGGAACGAGCTGGAAAACCAGGGCTAAGTCGGATATAGATAGGTTGATTACGGTGGTTCAGTGTTGGTTCCGACTAAAGATACAGTATACCGAGTTTAAGGCTTACATCACAATAACAAAGAGGGATGATATAGGTTCATATAGACAAACAGAAATATACAGCCGTGTGGTGATCGAGTGTGTAGTGAAAGTGTTGAGTAGTCGCGTCTTCTTTCCACGTGCACTTCTTCACGTCGTATGCTAAGCGACAGGCTAAGTGTCCTGAGAGACGGATAGAAGGGATGAATCGGTGGTAAGAGCCTAGATATCCAAACCGCCTTTGGTCAAGAAGATTGAAGAGAGATAGATTTACATTCAATTTAGCAAATGAAGAAGTTATAAGACTGCGTGCAAAAGAGAGTTTCGTGAATTATACGTTTTGCATTTCCAATGCTGTGTCTGTAGTTTGTGTTGGAATTCGTTGTTTTTCAATTGAGAGAAAAAAAAAACAAATTTCAATTTATTTATGACGTATATTTGGTTCGAACTACAACTTTGGAAGGTCATCCCCTATACAATAGCTGTTGAAATCATGGGGATTCAATCTTACGTGAACTTTGAACGGAAAAGTTTTTACGTCTCCGTGCTTATCTGCTGCATTCATGCCCATGCAGCATTTACGTTAATAGTTGAATACGGGCCTTTATCAACTAAAGGAAGTTTGTTAACTTCTTACGCATAATGTGTTCCGTAAATGAATATATTCGGGGAATTGGCCGGGATTATTGAAGTTCAACCATCAACGCGTCGGATTTGTACTACAGAGAAGGAAGCTGATCTCACTGCCCACTAGAGAAATCTTTAAGATTTTGATCTTGGTGTAGACTCAGAAGATTTGAAATGATCCAGAGTTACGTAGAAGTGCTGGTCATGTCCTGTTCATTTGACTTTCTCCTTCTAGAATAATCCATCCGACCTCATGAGAAATAGTATGATTTTCTCATGAGAATCTTATGAACACATCATGAGCTGCTCGTGAACTTTTTCATGTTGTAGCCTAGCAAGCAATAGAATCTCATGAGAGGTTCATGAGGTATCTAATGAGGTTCGTGAGGGATTGCCACCGCGCTTGGGTTAGAGCGAGACAAAGTTAGCTCTTCTCCAATTTGTGTCAAGTTTATGTTTGTTACTAGATCTGAGTTAGTTTCTGTTCTCCCTTTCCTAATGTATTCAATTTGAGGCAGACGTTACTTGTTCAAAATGGGCAAATTCCGTAAAAGTGAACGGGAAAGTGAAGTGGAACAGAAAATTGCTACTCGCTGATTCTGTTAAACGTATATGGTTTTTTGACTTGTTTATCACGTTCCACATGCATTCCTCAAAATATAGGTTTCCCTAGTTTTCGTTTTTCTAGTATTTGGTTCAGAAATCATCAAGTTCAAGGCCTTTGAGATCAACACACGTAACAATCTTCAATTTAGATAATTTCTCAGACTGATCACTGATACATTTGCATGTTCTATCTAAAAGAAAAAGAAAAAACCTCGGTAGAGTAGACACTCAGGTTGATTGGAATGAAGAGATTAGACCTATTTTATCCGGGGAGGTGGCCCCTACTAAGCCCCGCTCACTATAAAAGAACATTCGAATGAACCCGACTTCATTCTAGACTCTAGACACAGAATAAAACTGTGTGCTACAGTAACCCATAGTGCCTGCCCGCTCGAAAATGATGTTCAAGACAGTCCTTCTTCTTCTCTTCGTTGTCTCAATTGAGGCTAGAATACACAATCTGAGAGGCCACAGAAACAAGTGAGTTTTATCACAACCAGATAAAAGTTTTCAACAAGTCATTTCAAATATATGTTAAATAAACATGTTCTTCTGAAGTTTCAGTTCTTTCAACTTTTTCAAAACAGTTTATTTGAGTCATATATCGATAACACGTACGTGTTCTCTATCAAAAACTAGGCCTATTTGAGAGACAAGAACATAAATAAACCGTCAACTTACTCTCTTTTTTTCCAGAATCGAGGTCGAATTGCCCGTACGGAATTGTTTCATCTCTCCGTCCCAATGTCTTTTTCGACAGAATACCGTATTCGACGAAAATACGTTCCAAACTTATTTCAACCTTTCTCCACATCAGAAAAAAACGATGAAAAGAAGAGCCTGGAGATTATCAAGAGGATCAGATTTCTTGTGATCTACCCACGTGTATTGTATCCCACATCATTTCAACTGACACTTCTACAAACTTCATAAGAAACTGAAATCAAACCGATTCGATGAAGTAGTAACCTCTCGGTGAAGTCCAAAAGTTCTTCGATCATAACGTCAGAAGCAATAGAGAAGTCTACTAATCTAGGAAAAATCCTTGGACATCGCGAACAAATGAAGTGTAATCGAAATCCGCTCCAAGTCCGTCCAATTGTGTATGCAATATAGGCATATAGGATACATGCGCCAGTCACTTAGAATTAGACTAGTTTTTCATGCCAAAGATTCTTGTAAAAGTGAATATTTGAAAAAACGTACTAAACATATAGGAATGGAAGTTTAATTGGGTTGATTTGTGCTCTTGATGAATGTTTTATTTTATAAAATTTGCTACTGCTTGTCGTTTCTCAATGTTTGTACCTAAATTGTTTCAAATCTCTGTTTGAATAAAATTATCGGGCCTCTATACTTTTCACACTGCGAAAATTCAGTACCATTTATATAGATCGGGTGGTGACAAATATCCTATTTCACACACACACACACACACGTCGGAACGCTAAGAAAAAGTCAACATAAAGAAAAAGTGTACTTTATTAACCATGTACATCAGAAAAAGCACTTTACAAATCAAACATAAAAAAAAGCACTTTACAAATCAAACAACTGTTATTCAAAAACAAACATAATTGTGAATATGTTCATTATTGTTTTTCTCGTACATCAAAAAAAGCACTTTACAAATCAAACAACTGTTATTCAAAACAAACATAATTGTGAATATGTTCATTATTGTTTTTCTCGTACATCAAAAAAAGCACTTTACAAATCAAACAACTGTTATTCAAAAACAAACATAATTGTGAATATGTTCATTATTGTTTTTCTCCAATCAATATATTGCTATGTAACACAAGAACTATTCTGATATGTTTTTGATCTTTTCTAATATTCGTGAAGTTGCGTAGGATGTAGGCGATATACTTCTTTACTCACGAGGCAGTCAATGAGATTGTCTCATGAGATTTGAAAAAAGGGAAAAATTTCCTCTTCTTTCTGTAGTTGACTGTTAGTCTATTGCTTATTATATCTTGTTTTCGAAATTATTTATTCAATAACTTAAACAATAACAATAAGATTTACATTTTGTTTTTCTAATGTTGATATTACTAGAACGACTGTTGTTCTCAGACTCTCTTTGGGGAGCCCCTGTTCTCAAAGTACAACGTCAGAAACACGTTGTTTTTCTCTAAGACCTTCTCGAAATCTATGATTAGTTAGACAACGAATGAAATATTTCGAGTACCTGCACGTTCCTATTGTGAAGTGTAACTTATACACAGTGTTACACACGTTTTACACGGTACTTCACATACTTATATACTGTTAATGGTATCGGATCTCACCCGAACGAGTAAAAGCCTGTCTACATTTCGGCATATTATTTTTCCCGCAGAACTTTCGGAGCAAAACTGACTGTGGACTAAACTAAGAGAGCTCACGTAAGAGTCACGAGTATTTTACTTGGGAGGGATCTCTTGCGTGTTTTTGGTTTTTTTCCAGCTGCATAGTGTATGTGGACCTCAATTTGGTCACGTTGCGATGGAATAGTTTGGCTCGGATTTCGCGACAGAAAGTCTCCATTCCTTCGACCAAAGACATCAAATGACCGAATCGAGTACGCTTTCCACAACTTTTCCATGTTGAGATAAACCTTTTCACGTGAAGACTTTCCGAACGAAAAAGTCAAACATTCTAACGTTCACGGAGGATTTGCGCGAAACACTCAGAATACGTTGAATACTATTGTGAATTAAGTGGTGTACCGGATTATAGAATTTGTTCTGTTGTTGCACACTTTTCAACAGGAAGTGTGTTTCTTGGTGAACTTTTCACTAGACGATTAGACTTAGTGAGAGTTGTAGCGCTCTCTACAACATTCGAATTACTTAGAGTAATTCTCCTGTGAACTGTGGAGATTAACTGAAAACGCGTGGTATGAAGACGCAAGTGTAGGACTGTGAAACTGAAACCCTAGATTTGAAACCCTAGACTCGAAACAAATCTTGAAAACCCGTGGTTCGACTCCGAGTATATCATATTTCTTATGTTGAGTGTATATTTTCGATTGTTCAACTCGTGTAGTACTTATCACAGCTCATTCAAGGTCCACAACTCATGAAAGTGGTAGGCTTAACCTGATTGAGGACGTATATCACAGTCTGGCCACATAGTTGCCAACTTTTCGTGTAGGGTGACCCATACCGGCTCAGGTAGTGTCCAGACAGTTAAAGGAGACCGGAGAGCAGCTGCTGTATCCTACTTTTGATTGGACGCGTTGCGTCTCGCGCGGCATTGTCATGTGAATGTAACGTGGACCGAACTAATATATGAATTATTTGTGCTCACTCATCTCAATACAGCTCAAAGCAGCCCAAAACAAAACCTCGGCTCAAGTTGTGTTCCGGTCTCCTTTAAGCTAGGAGCTGACCATTTTAGGAGACTTTGCTACGGTGCCAGGTATTTTGATGCGTCAAGGTACCTTGTGACAGTCCCGGTAAAACTACTTGCAATGCTTCGACCAATTTCATATTTGGATGGGACCTATAGTGGATGCCAATTTTATAAACTCCTGTCCCTCGCCGAAATCGAACCAGCGAGCAAAAGATTCGTAGCAGGGCGCGAACCAATGCGCTATTAGAGAACGAGCTTTGGAATAGAAGACATGCGTGCGTATAGTGCGAAAAACAAGATACACAGTACCCTCCCGCCTTTCCGTTGGCGACGACTATATGCTGTCTTTGTTGGTAAAATGAGTACAGAAGTTCTCTCTGAATATCGTCGTCATAATGTGTTTTGGGGAGCTTTGCGAAATCTCGAGGTTGATCTCTGATGATCCTGTATTTCCTATTTTCGGCTAAATGAAGGAAAGAATATGAGATTTTCATGCGAAATTCGTAACAGGATCAGGTTCCACCCAAAATGAACTTTCTTGTGGTTTTTCATGAAACAAAACGTATCATTTATAAATTTTATTCTCTAAACATTATCAACAGACACATAGTTCGTACACACTGTACAATGGAATATTAGTCTTCTAAACTATCACATATTTGGGTATTTGGCGTAGTATTTTCTTTTTTGTAAATACAATTATTACATTGTTCTATAGTTTTCAAACGAAGGAAACTGTTGGGAAAAGCCAGCTTCTTCGGTCGATTGACTTTTTGATGCGATCGGACAGACCAAGATAGGTTCGGAATGTATTTGTATCGTATACTGTATTCTGTCGAAATATACATTGGGAGGCAGAGATGAAACAGTTTCGACCAAAGAAGGCGCGGTCAGATCTGGAAAAAGTATGTAAAAAGTGTTTAAAAAACATTTGAGGAAATTTGAGGTTTGTGAAGTCTATATTTTCTCTCTCTCTCTTTCTCTTCACTCACCTATTTTTGTGATGATGTCTAGCTTCCATTGCGACAACGAAGATAAGAAGAAGGACTGTCTTGAACATTATATTTGAGCGGGCAGCGACTATGGGTTACTGTAGCACACAGTTGGATGCTGTGTCTGAGGTTCTATTCATTTCTATGTTGTTTTATAGTGCCTGAGGCTTAGTAGGGGCCACCTCTCCAGAACATATGAATTGCAATCAACCGGAGTGTTTTCATTCCTACTGCATGTGCTTTTTATCAGAGGTGAGAGAGAATAACTGTACCAAAGATCACTTTCTCATTTGCCAAATCAACTGAAAATCTTTCTGCACTACATCGCAATATGTGAAACTTGTAGTTTCATCATCGTACCCAGCAAAAGTGTTCAATTTTCGACTGAAAAAGCTGAGATCAAACTAAAAACAACATACACAGCTTGTTTTCCAAAGACAGCCTCTTTTACTTAACAGCGAGAACAACAAAATAACAAACACCGGTCTGACAGAAGAAATTTGAACCGCAAAAATATTGAATCTGTTCTGAAACCATCGATGGTTAACGGTATGTCTGAACAGACATTGGGTTGGTAGTTGTGCGAGTAGAATAATTTGTTTCTCGAGTATAGTTCAATCATTCCAACTGAGTCCTCGGCAACGTTCCAACCGAATTCCCACGTGGTTCTTCAACATGCTAATGTTTTCAAAAACCCTAAAAGTTTATCTGAGTGGCAGTTAACTTTGGTTGGGGTACATGGGTAATTGGCACGCTGCCAATGCCTCAATGGGATTGGCGAGAACTATACCGTAGGAGAATACCGGTACTAGCGCCAACATACCGCGAGGTATACCTGAACAAGACTTCTTCAAGACATAAACTTCTTCTCAATTTTCCTCTCCACTTCCCTATTTGGAGTGTCACTTGTTGTGTGGAACGTCACGTGTTCAATCAGAATTTTATTTTATTCTTTTCTATTTTCATCCGGCGCAACTACTGATTCAATGTTTGAGTAAGTTCTCCATTAAAATCACCTGTAGGTTAAAATCAAACAAAACCCCGCTTACTTCTGTTACGAGTGCATGTAGATGTAGGAAACAGAGTACATAACGAGTGTGTTCAATACTCTTAAATCCTTGAGAGAAGAGTTCAGAACCACGTAGTCACTTGTGCGTCAACAGAGGCAAAGATTGTTTTGAGAGACAATCTCAGCTCGATAACATTCTTATGAGCATGTGAGGTCAAGTGAGGTTAGGTGAGAAAGCCGTATCTGTTGTTGAAATACTCTGTGGAATGATGCGTGATTTCAGGAGTACAAGCTCGATATCTGGAACGTTTGCACTTGTGGGTGTGACCGAATCATTACTGTAGTTTGATCTCAGCGAATTCCGGCCTAAAATCCACGGGATCGAACTACAAACCAAGCGGTATAGTGCAAGACCCGCCGTACTTGCTTTCTTTGTACAGAAGGCAAACCGCTCCGGCAAAGCAAAGCGTCAAAAGAAGAACATAAGGCCACATACACTGTATAGAACTGTTTTGGGTAGGCCTATTCTTCAGGAATCTCGTTTTTGCAGCAGTTTTACTGTCTCTCCATTTGCTAATTTGAATGTAAATCTATCTCTCTTCAATCGTCTTGACCAAGGCGATTTGAAGATCTAGGCTCTTACCACCGAATTATCTCTTCAATCCACCCACTAGGATCCATGGACACGGCATTGGTTCTAGCCTGACTTTGAGGCTATAAGTTCATTCAAGGATTATTTCATTTCTTCACTCCTACATCATCATACAAAGTGGTTTGCAGATTAGAAATACGTGATACCCAGATTATTCTAGTGAACTGCTTAGTTGTAGTGGCGGGACCCTTTTCTCTTTTCCCAACGCAACCCGGGATCATCCCCGGTCTAAGCGGTTATTATCAGGATCAGAAGTTAAGCCGGCGCCTCGGGGAAGAAATTGGGTAGTAGTTATAGCTGATTTAACCGAATTTTCTCTTTAGGGGAAATTAAGAGGTGGATAGAGTCTTAATTCCTGGTAAGACGGGTAGATCGTCTTGGAACCTCACTGGTCAGGGTGGGTACGCAGAGAGACAGTAAAACTACATTCGATTAAACAACTAAAGAGAAGGTAGAGCTCTTTGGAAATGAAGATAAGCTCGGGGAAAGTGATACAAACTAGGAAAATGAGAAAAAAAGTGTAGAAAGTAGAATGAAAGGAGGGTATGATATTGACTGACGAGTTGTAGTTTCTTCATTTCCACGAGGAATCTTATAAAATAAATTCGGAGCTTACTATTCATGTTGCCGAACTTCTGTATAACTCAAAAACAATACTATCAATTGTTGTAAGATTGAAGTATAAATTGTAGGCGTTGAACCAGAAATGAAACCCTCTGCTTATTCGTCCTGCTCAACATGTATAGTCATCCTCGTTTCTATGTATTTATTAGATGTTTTCCTAGAAGAAACTTCGTTTAACACAACCGTTATTTGATTGTGTTTTGACCGATGAAGCTCGAGAACTGAGGGCAGAGAGGTGGATAGGGCGTTAATTCCAGGTAGGACGAATAGATCGTTTGGAATCCTTACTGGTCAGGACAAATACGCAGACAAAGACAGTAAAACTACATTCGAATGAGCAATTGAAGAGAGACCTGAACTACTTGGAAAATGAAATGAGGGACAGACTTGTACGATAACCACTGAAAGTTATAGTTCATAGTTTTTTGTAGCAAAGTCTCACAAAAATTTCACCTTCCAGCTGAAATATCTGGTCTCCACCTGACCGAGGTCGTGATTGCCATTCGTATGCATAGAAGGCTGTCATCTATGTGGCCAGACTGCTGTTAGTTCCTATCAATCAGATTCTGAATCCACCTGCAAGACGTCCAACGTGAACTCGCGAAAGAAAACTAGCTTTGGTTTCTTCAATCAGCTCTTAGAGAACTTGCTGGTTTTCCAGCTATCCAAATAAAATATTTGTGCAAATGTGTACTGTAGACGGTCTCTCACAGATGAGATTCGCTATGTGTTTGTTCTGTTTAAAATGAAAACCTATCTTCAATCCTATACGGAGTGACCATACTTCAAATGTAGTTTGATTTGAATGTATTGATGAGCTTCAAACGGAAAACAACGAGATCAAAGAACAAACACGGCTGGAGAGAGAAACATCCGGCGTTTCAGAAAACCAAGAGACTTCCACTTGCTGATAATTGCTATCCCGAAGATAAAATCAGCTCAACAAAATAGTTTTTTGATCGGATTCTGTAGTGAGATATCTCGACCACTGGGGGCTAAGAGTCTTCGGGGGTGGATAGGGGGGATAATTCGGTGGTGAGATTTGCTGATCCCCTTACTGGTCAGGGCGGTTACGCAGTCAGATGAATAAAACGATTGTGTGAGCAATTGAAAAGGCAGTAAGACTTGCGAAGCAGAGATTCCTGAAGTGCAAGCGTAAACGACGCATGTTGCTCTAAACGGCTGCTTGTTTTTCGATACCGTTGCTTTTTGGTGAAGACTCCGTACTAAGGGTGTGAATTGTGATCAAACTACAACGAAAACTCGAGAAACTCGCAGTCTACAGGGAAACGATCGGCTTGGGGTTCGCAAAGAAAACCTTGGTTCAAATTAGCGTACAAACTATCAAATTTGCAGGCATCCTGAGGCCGTATGCAAGAAACATCCCGGGCCGGGTTGGGCCCGGGATAGCCTGCTCAAGTTGTGTTCTGGTCTCCTTCAATGCGAACTCGATCGATGCGCATGGAATGCATTGATCCATGACGACGTGAAAATTATACCAGTACGAGCAACTAATTTACAGTTTGCGTTGGCAACTTATATGAAACCCAATAGTTCAGGTCCACGGTAGAAGATGTACTGTACATGTTCATGTATGGGCGAACCAGCGTACTCAGACAGTCCCTGGGGTAGTTAGAGGGGGACATAAGGGGGCGTGGCTTATTAGTTTAGGTCCGGCTCAAAGAATCAATGCCGCGCGCCATTTTTCAGGTCTTTAATGCGGTAAAACCGCGGTTTCACAAAATTAAATTCTGAGTAAAATTACGGTTAACTGACGTGTTTATGGTCTACTATCCAATCATCCCGGGTTTGTTAAGAACGAACTGAAACAATTTCGAGTGATTTCAAAAACAAGATTCCAAAGACTTTGAGAACAAAACCTGTGTGAGAAAGTGTCCTTAATACGTGAGACGGTTTCAGTATTTTAATCGATGTGAAGCCTTAACCATTAGGAAATTTGTTTAGCTATGAAAAGCAAATAGTCTTACTTTCTAAATGGAACACACTGGAGAAACTCTCCATTCTAATCCAACTTGAATAGGGTGTACCGACTTTACCCTAAATCATCTAAGGTTAATCTCGAATTGACCATTACTGACCAAAGAACATGATTCAGTAGCAATACATTCACTCAATATCACATAACCAAATCTTCCTTTCATCTTCTATCTCCGGGGTTTTCAACAAACAATGTCTGCAGCAAATGATAGTGTAATCCAAAAATATATCACTTTAGGTAATTTGTTCAATGGTAAGTTATCCTTAGCTCACTTAAAACCTGTCATCCCGAATGAAAAGCTATCCGTAAACATAACACTAAGCCATTTAGGATGCAACTCCACGTCCCAGTCAAACAGAGATCGCTAATCCGATTCTTTGTTTGATATTCGATTCCAATTTGCACCCAACAATTTCCAATCCAATGTACTCTGCAGAAAAACATGATGTAACGCGGAACGAAACTAAGCAATCAGGATAATTTTGTCGGTGCAGAAATAAT
>CAXIWQ010000282.1:0-36043 GCA_964036275.1 Litoditis marina | reverse complement strand
AAACACCCCCAAATTGACGTGAATGGAGTTGCGATTTTTGCCCTACGTGAGATTTAGTGTTCAAACTTGGTATTTTTGAACTCCTCTCATGTGTAGAAACTCAAAAATGTTCATCTTATTAGCATAAGTTGAAACAGTCCTGAAATAATTGAGTGGCGGTGCTAACCAAAAACACCCCCAAATTGACGTCAATGGAGTTGCGATTTTCGCCCTACGTGAGATTTAGTATTCAAACTTGGTATTTTTGAACTCCTCTCATGTGTAGAAACTTAAAAATGTCCATCTCATTTGCATAAGTTGAAACAGTCCCGAAATAATTGAGTGGCCGTGCTAACCAAAAACACCCCCAAGTTGACGTGAATGGAGTTGCGATTTTCGCCCTACGTGAGATTTAGTATTCAAACTTGGTATTTTTGAACTCCTCTCATGTGTAGAAACTTAAAAATGTTCATCTTATTTGCATAAGTTGAAACAGTCCCGAAATAATTGAGTGGCCGTGCTAACCAAAAACACCCCCAAGTTGACGTGAATGGAGTTGCGATTTTCGCCCTACGTGGGATTTAGTATTCAAACTTGGTATTTTTGAACTCCTCTCATGTGTAGAAACTTAAAAATGTTCATCTTATTTGCATAAGTTGAAACAGTCCCGAAATAATTGAGTGGCGGTGCTAACCAAAAACACCCCCAAGTTGACGTGAATGGAGTTTCGATTTTCGCCCTACGTGAGATTTAGTATTCAAACTTGGTATTTTTGAACTCCTCTCATGTGTAGAAACTTAAAAATGTTCATCTTATTTGCATAAGTTGAAACAGTCCCGAAATAGTTATATGAATGTGCTCAGTAAAAGATGTACTCAAAAATCGTTTCGACCCTGATTCAAGACGATTTTTGGGTTGTTTTTCTCAGAGGGTTGGGTCATCATCAGTTGAACCCCTCTGAGAAAATGAAAACAGGACGAAAAGACTTACTGACCGTCTTCTTACGATGAATTGAGAGAAATGGACATTGCTTTTACTTCATTGCACGTTTTCAAGCTCGAAAGCTGGTATACGTGGTACGGTGCGTGGTACGGTATAGGTGGTACGTGGGATTTACGTATACCAGCTTTCGAGCTTGAAAACGTGCAATGAAGTAAAAGCAATGTCCATTTCTCTCAATTCATCGTAAGAAGACGGTCAGTAAGTCTTTTCGTCCTGTTTTCATTTTCTCAGAGGGGTTCAACTGATGATGACCCAACCCTCTGAGAAAAACAACCCAAAAATCGTCTTGAATCAGGGTCGAAACGATTTTTGAGTACATCTTTTACTGAGCACATTCATATAACTATAACACCCAAAACGTCCTAGTGACACAATATATTTTGTTCAAATAAATAACCTAATATATAGTCTCGAAATAATTGAGTGGCCGTGCTAACCAAAAACACCCCCAAGTTGACGTGAATGGAGTTGCGATTTTCGCCCTACGTGAGATTTGGTATTCAAACTTGGTATTTTTGAACTCCTCTCATGTGTAGAAACTTAAAAATGTTCATCTTATTTGTATAAGTTGAAACAGTCCCGAAATAATTGAGTGGCCGTGCTAACCAAAAACACCCCCAAGTTGACGTGAATGGAGTTGCGATTTTCGCCCTACGTGGGATTTAGTGTTCAAACTTGGTATTTTTGAACTTCTCTCATGTGTAGAAACTCAAAAATGTTCATCTTATTAGCATAAGTTGAAACAGTCCCGAAATAATTGAGTGGCGGTGCTAACCAAAAGCACCCCCAAGTTGACGTGAATGGAGTTTCGATTTTCGCCCTACGTGAGATTTAGTATTCAAACTTGGTATTTTTGAACTCCTCTCATGTGTAGAAACTTAAAAATGTTCATCTTATTTGCATAAGTTGAAACAGTCCCGAAATAATTGAGTGGCCGTGCTAACCAAAACACCCCCAAGTTGACGTGAATGGAGTTGCGATTTTCGCCCTACGTGAGATTTAGTATTCAAACTTGGTATTTTTGAACTCCTCTCATGTGTAGAAACTTAAAAATGTTCATCTTATTTGTATAAGTTGAAACAGTCCCGAAATAATTGAGTGGCCGTGCTAACCAAAAACACCCCCAAGTTGACGTGAATGGAGTTGCGATTTTCGCCCTACGTGGGATTTAGTGTTCAAACTTGGTATTTTTGAACTTCTCTCATGTGTAGAAACTCAAAAATGTTCATCTTATTAGCATAAGTTGAAACAGTCCCGAAATAATTGAGTGGCGGTGCTAACCAAAAGCACCCCCAAGTTGACGTGAATGGAGTTGCGATTTTCGCCCTACGTGAGATTTAGTGTTCAAACTTGGTATTTTTGAACTCCTCTCATGTGTAGAAACTTAAAAATGTCCATCTTATTTGCATAAGTTGAAACAGTCCCGAAATAATTGAGTGGCGGTGCTAACCAAAAACACCCCCAAGTTGACGTGAATGGAGTTGCGATTTTCCCCCTACGTGGGATTTAGTGTTCAAACTTGGTATTTTTGAACTCCTCTCATGCGTAGAAACTTAAAAATATTCATCTTATTAGCATAAGTTGAAACAGTCCCGAAATAATTGAGTGGCGGTGCTAACCAAAAACACCCCCAAGTTGACGTGAATGGAGTTGCGATTTTCGCCCTACGTGAGATTTAGTGTTCAAACTTGGTATTTTTGAACTCCTCTCATGTGTAGAAACTTAAAAATGTTCATCTTATTAGCATAAGTTGAAACAGTCCCCGAAATAATTGAGTGGCCGTGCTACCCAAAAACACCCCCAAGTTGACGTGAATGGAGTTGCGATTTTCGCCCTACGTGGGATTTAGTGTTCAAACTTGGTATTTTTGAACTCCTCTCATGTGGAGAAACTCAAAAATGTTCATCTTATTTGCATAAGTTGAAACAGTCCCGAAATAATTGAGTGGCGGTGCTAACCAAAAACACCCCCAAATTGACGTGAATGGAGTTGCGATTTTTGCCCTACGTGAGATTTAGTGTTCAAACTTGGTATTTTTGAACTCCCCTCATGTGTAGAAACTCAAAAATGTTCATCTTATTAGCATAAGTTGAAACAGTCCCGAAATAATTGAGTGGCGGTGCTAACCAAAACACCCCCAAGTTGACGTGAATGGAGTTGCGATTTTCGCCCTACGTGGGATTTAGTGTTCAAACTTGGTCTTTTGAACTCCTCTCATGTGTAGAAACTCAAAAATGTTCATCTTATTTGCATAAGTTGAAACAGTCCCGAAATAATTGAGTGGCGGTGCTAACCAAAAACACTCCCAAATTGACGTGAATGGAGTTGCGATTTTCCCCCTACGTGGGATTTAGTGTTCAAACTTGGTATTTTTGAACTCCTCTCATGTGTAGAAATTGCGATTTTCGCCCTACGTGAGATTTAGTGTTCAAACTTGGTATTTTTGAACTCCTCTCATGTGTAGAAACTTAAAAATGTTTATCTTATTAGCATAAGTTGAAACAGTCCCAAAAAAATTGAGTGGCGGTGGTAACCAAAAACACCCCCAAGTTGACGTGAATGGAGTTGCGATTTTCGCCCTACGCGAGATTTAGTGTTCAAACTTGGTATTTTTGAACTCCTCTCATGTGTAGAAACTTAAAAATGTTCATCTTATTAGCATAAGTTGAAACAGTCCCGAAATAATTGAGTGGCGGTGCTAACCAAAAACACCCCCAAATTGACGTGAATGGAGTTGCGATTTTCGCCCTACGTGAGATTTAGTATTCAAACTTGGTATTTTTGAACTCCTCTCATGTGTAGAAACTTAAAAATGTTCATCTTATTTGTATAAGTTGAAACAGTCCCGAAATAATTGAGTGGCGGTGCTAACCAAAAACACCCCCAAGTTGACGTGAATGGAGTTGCGATTTTCGCCCTACGTGAGATTTAGTATTCAAACTTGGTATTTTTGAACTCCCCTCATGTGTAGAAACTCAAAAATGTTCATCTTATTAGCATGAGTTGAAACAGTCCCGAAATAATTGAGTGGCGGTGCTAACCAAAAACACCCCCAAGTTGACGTGAATGGAGTTGCGATTTTCGCCCTACGTGAGATTTAGTATTCAAACTTGGTATTTTTGAACTCCCCTCATGTGTAGAAACTCAAAAATGTTCATCTTATTAGCATAAGTTGAAACAGTCCCGAAATAATTGAGTGGCGGTGCTAACCAAAAACACCCCCAAATTGACGTGAATGGAGTTGCGATTTTTGCCCTACGTGAGATTTAGTGTTCAAACTTGGTATTTTTGAACTCCTCTCATGTGTAGAAACTCAAAAATGTTCATCTTATTAGCATAAGTTGAAACAGTCCTGAAATAATTGAGTGGCGGTGCTAACCAAAAACACCCCCAAATTGACGTGAATGGAGTTGCGATTTTCGCCCTACGTGAGATTTAGTATTCAAACTTGGTATTTTTGAACTCCTATCATGTGTAGAAACTTAAAAATGTGCATCTTATTAGCATAAGTTAGAACAGTCCTGAAATAATTAAGTGGCGGTGCTAACCAAAAACACCCCCAAATTGACGTGAATGGAGTTGCGATTTTCGCCCTACGTGAGATTTAGTATTCAAACTTGGTATTTTTGAACTCCTCTCATGTGTAGAAACTTAAAAATGTTCATCTTATTTGTATAAGTTGAAACAGTCCCGAAATAATTGAGTGGCGGTGCTAACCAAAAACACCCCCAAGTTGACGTGAATGGAGTTGCGATTTTCGCCCTACGTGAGATTTAGTATTCAAACTTGGTATTTTTGAACTCCCCTCATGTGTAGAAACTCAAAAATGTTCATCTTATTAGCATGAGTTGAAACAGTCCCGAAATAATTGAGTGGCGGTGCTAACCAAAAACACCCCCAAGTTGACGTGAATGGAGTTGCGATTTTCGCCCTACGTGAGATTTAGTATTCAAACTTGGTATTTTTGAACTCCCCTCATGTGTAGAAACTCAAAAATGTTCATCTTATTAGCATAAGTTGAAACAGTCCCGAAATAATTGAGTGGCGGTGCTAACCAAAAACACCCCCAAATTGACGTGAATGGAGTTGCGATTTTTGCCCTACGTGAGATTTAGTGTTCAAACTTGGTATTTTTGAACTCCTCTCATGTGTAGAAACTCAAAAATGTTCATCTTATTAGCATAAGTTGAAACAGTCCTGAAATAATTGAGTGGCGGTGCTAACCAAAAACACCCCCAAATTGACGTGAATGGAGTTGCGATTTTCGCCCTACGTGAGATTTAGTATTCAAACTTGGTATTTTTGAACTCCTCTCATGTGTAGAAACTTAAAAATGTGCATCTTATTAGCATAAGTTGTAACAGTCCCGAAATAATTGAGTGGCGGTGCTAACCAAAAACACCCCCAAGTTGACGTGAATGGAGTTGCGATGTTCGCCCTACGTGAGATTTAGTGTTCAAACTTGGTATTTTTGAACTCCTCTCATGTGTAGAAACTCAAAAATGTTCATCTTATTAGCATAAGTTGAAACAGTCCCGAAATAATTGAGTGGCGGTGCTAACCAAAAACACCCCCAAGTTGACGTGAATGGAGTAGCGATTTTCGCCCTACGTGAGATTTAGTGTTCAAACTTGGTATTTTTGAACTCCCCTCATGTGTAGAAACTCAAAAATGTTCATCTTATTAGCATAAGTTGAAACAGTCCTGAAATAATTGAGTGGCGGTGCTAACCAAAAACACCCCCAAATTGACGTGAATGGAGTTGCGATTTTCGCCCTACGTGAGATTTAGTATTCAAACTTGGTATTTTTGAACTCCTCTCATGTGTAGAAACTTAAAAATGTGCATCTTATTAGCCTAAGTTGAAACAGTCCCGAAATAATTGAGTGGCGGTGCTAACCAAAAACACCCCCAAGTTGACCTGAATGGAGTTGCGATTTTCGCCCTACGTGAGATTTAGTGTTCAAACTTGGTATTTTTGAACTCCCCTCATGTGTAGAAACTCAAAAATGTTCATCTTATTAGCATAAGTTGAAACAGTCCCGAAATAATTGAGTGGCGGTGCTAACCAAAAACACCCCCAAGTTGACGTGAATGGAGTTGCGATTTTCGCCCTACGTGAGATTTAGTGTTCAAACTTGGTATTTTTGAACTCCTCTCATGTGTAGAAACTCAAAAATGTTCATCTTATTAGCATAAGTTGAAACAGTCCCGAAATAATTGAGTGGCGGTGCTAACCAAAAACACCCCCAAGTTGACGTGAATGGAGTTGCGATTTTCGCCCTACGTGAGATTTAGTGTTCAAACTTGGTATTTTTGAACTCCCCTCATGTGTAGAAACTTAAAAATGTTCATCTTATTAGCATAAGTTGAAACAGTCCCGAAATAATTGAGTGGCGGTGCTAACCAAAAACACCCCCAAGTTGACGTGAATGGAGTTGCGATTTTCGCCCTACGTGAGATTTAGTGTTCAAACTTGGTATTTTTGAACTCCCCTCATGTGTAGAAACTCAAAAATGTTCATCTTATTAGCATAAGTTGAAACAGTCCCGAAATAATTGAGTGGCGGTGCTAACCAAAAACACCCCCAAGTTGACGTGAATGGAGTTGCGATTTTCGCCCTACGTGAGATTTAGTGTTCAAACTTGGTATTTTTGAACTCCCCTCATGTGTAGAAACTCAAAAATGTTCATCTTATTAGCATAAGTTGAAACAGTCCCGAAATAATTGAGTGGCGGTGCTAACCAAAAACACCCCCAAGTTGACGTGAATGGAGTTGCGATTTTCGCCCTACGTGAGATTTAGTGTTTAAACTTGGTATTTTTGAACTCCCCTCATGTGTAGAAACTCAAAAATGTGCATCTTATTAGCATAAGTTGAAACAGTCCCGAAATAATTGAGTGGCGGTGCTAACCAAAAACACCCCCAAGTTGACGTGAATGGAGTTGCGATTTTCGCCCTACGTGAGATTTAGTGTTCAAACTTGGTATTTTTGAACTCCCTGCATGTGTAGAAACTCAAAAATGTTCATCTTATTAGCATAAGTTGAAACAGTCCCGAAATAATTGAGTGGCGGTGCTAACCAAAAACACCCCCAAGTTGACGTGAATGGAGTTGCGATTTTCGCCCTACGTGGGATTTAGTGTTCAAACTTGGTATTTTTGAACTTCTCTCATGTGTAGAAACTCAAAAATGTTCATCTTATTAGCATAGGTTGAAACAGTCCCGAAATAATTGAGTGGCGGTGCTAACCAAAAACACCCCCAAGTTGACGTGAATGGAGTTGCGATTTTCGCCCTACGTGGGATTTAGTGTTCAAACTTGGTATTTTTGAACTCCTCATGTGTAGAAACGTGAATGGAGTTGCGATTTTCGCCCTACGTGAGTTTTAGTGTTCAAACTTGGTATTTTTGAACTCCTCTCATGTGTAGAAACTTAAAAATGTTCATCTTATTAGCATAAGTTGAAACAGTCCCGAAATAATTGAGTGGCGGTGCTAACCAAAAACACCCCCAAGTTGACGTGAATAGAGTTGCGATTTTCGCCCTACGCGAGATTTAGTGTTCAAACTTGGTATTTTTGAACTCCTCTCATGTGTAGAAACTTTAAAATGTTCATCTTATTAGCATAAGTTGAAACAGTCCCGAAATAATTGAGTGGCGGTGCTAACCAAAAACACCCCCAAATTGACGTGAATGGAGTTGCGATTTTTGCCCTACGTGAGATTTAGTGTTCAAACTTGGTATTTTTGAACTCCCCTCATGTGTAGAAACTCAAAAATGTTCATCTTATTAGCATAAGTTGAAACCGTCCCGAAATAATTGAGTGGCGGTGCTAACCAAAAACACCCCCAAATTGACGTGAATGGAGTTGCGATTTTCGCCCTACGTGAGATTTAGTATTCAAACTTGGTATTTTTGAACTCCTCTCATGTGTAGAAACTCAAAAATGTTCATCTTATTTGCATAAGTTGAAACAGTCCCGAAATAATTGAGTGGCCGTGCTAACCAAAAACGCCCCCAAGTTGACGTGAATGGAGTTGCGATTTTCGCCCTACGCGAGATTTAGTGTTCAAACTTGGTATTTTTGAACTCCTCTCATGTGTAGAAACTTAAAAATGTTCATCTTATTAGCATAAGTTGAAACAGTCCCGAAATAATTGAGTGGCGGTGCTAACCAAAAACACCCCCAAATTGACGTGAATGGAGTTGCGATTTTTGCCCTACGTGAGATTTAGTGTTCAAACTTGGTATTTTTGAACTCCCCTCATGTGTAGAAACTCAAAAATGTTCATCTTATTAGCATAAGTTGAAACCGTCCCGAAATAATTGAGTGGCGGTGCTAACCAAAAACACCCCCAAATTGACGTGAATGGAGTTGCGATTTTCGCCCTACGTGAGATTTAGTATTCAAACTTGGTATTTTTGAACTCCTCTCATGTGTAGAAACTTAAAAATGTTCATCTTATCTGTATAAGTTGAAACAGTCCCGGAATAATTGAGTGGCGGTGCTAACCAAAAACACCCCCAAGTTGACGTGAATGGAGTTGCGATTTTTGCCCTACGTGAGATTTAGTATTCAAACTTGGTATTTTTGAACTCCTCTCATGTGTAGAAACTTAAAAATGTTCATCTTATTTGCAAAAGTTGAAACAGTCCCAAAATAATTGAGTGGCGGTGCTAACCAAAAACACCCCCAAGTTGACGTGAATGGAGTTGCGATTTTCGCCCTACGTGAGATTTAGTATTCAAACTTGGTATTTTTGAACTCCTCTCATGTGTAGAAACTTAAAAATGTTCATCTTATTTGCATAAGTTGAAACAGTCCCGAAATAATTGAGTGGCGGTGCTAACCAAAAACACCCCCAAGTTGACGTGAATGGAGTTGCGATTTTTGCCCTACGTGAGATTTAGTGTTCAAACTTGGTATTTTTGAACTCCTCTCATGTGTAGAAACTCAAAAATGTTCATCTTATTAGCATAAGTTGAAACAGTATTGAAATAATTGAGTGGCGGTGCTAACCAAAAACACCCCCAAATTGACGTGAGTGGAGTTGCGATTTTCGCCCTACGTGAGATTTAGTATTCAAACTTGGTATTTTTGAACTCCTCTCATGTGTAGAAACTCAAAAATGTTCATCTTATTTGCATAAGTTGAAACAGTCCCGAAATAATTGAGTGGCCGTGCTAACCAAAAACACCCCCAAGTTGACGTGAATGGAGTTGCGACTTTCGCCCTACGTGAGATTTAGTATTCAAACTTGGTATTTTTGAACTCCTCTCATGTGTAGAAACTTAAAAATGTTCATCTTATTTGTATAAGTTGAAACAGTCCCGAAATAATTGAGTGGCGGTGCTAACCAAAAACACCCCCAAGTTGACGTGAATGGAGTTGCGATTTTCGCCCTACGTGAGATTTAGTATTCAAACTTGGTATTTTTGAACTCCTCTCATGTGTAGAAACTTAAAAATGTTCATCTTATTTGCATAAGTTGAAACAGTCCCGAAATAATTGAGTGGCGGTGCTAACCAAAAACACCCCCAAGTTGACGTGAATGGAGTTGCGATTTTCGCCCTACGTGAGATTTAGTATTCAAACTTGGTATTTTTGAACTCCTCTCATGTGTAGAAACTTAAAAATGTTCATCTTATTTGCATAAGTTGAAACAGTCCCGAAATAATTGAGTGGCGGTGCTTTCCAAAAACACCCCCAAGTTGACGTGAATGGAGTTGCGATTTTCCCTACGTGAGATTTAGTACTCAAACTTGGTATTTTTGAACTCCTCTCATGTGTAGAAACTTAAAAATGTTCATCTTATTTGTATAAGTTGAAACAGTCCCGAAATAATTGAGTGGCGGTGCTAACCAAAAACACCCCCAAGTTGACGTGAATGGAGTTGCGATTTTCGCCCTACGTGAGATTTAGTATTCAAACTTGGTATTTTTGAACTCCTCTCATGTGTAGAAACTTAAAAATGTTCATCTTATTTGTATAAGTTGAAACAGTCCCGAAATAATTGAGTGGCGGTGCTAACCAAAAACACCCCCAAGTTGACGTGAATGGAGTTGCGATTTTCGCCCTACGTGAGATTTAGTATTCAAACTTGGTATTTTTGAACTCCTCTCATGTGTAAAAACTTAAAAATGTTCATCTTATTTGTATAAGTTGAAACAGTCCCGAAATAATTGAGTGGCGGTGCTAACCAAAAACACCCCCAAGTTGACGTGAATGGAGTTGCGATTTTCGCCCTACGTGAGATTTAGTATTCAAACTTGGTATTTTTGAACTCCTCTCATGTGTAGAAACTTAAAAATGTTCATCTTATTTGCATAAGTTGAAACAGTCCCGAAATAATTGAGTGGCGGTGCTAACCAAAAACACCCCCAAGTTGACGTGAATGGAGTTGCGATTTTCGCCGTACGTGAGATTTAGTATTCAAACTTGGTATTTTTGAACTCCTCTCATGTGTAGAAACTTAAAAATGTTCATCTTATTTGTATAAGTTGAAACAGTCCCGAAATAATTGAGTGGCCGTGCTAACCAAAAACACCCCCAAGTAAGTTGACGTGAATGGAGTTGCGATTTTCGCCCTACGTGGGATTTAGTGTTCAAACTTGGTGTTTTTGAACTCCTCTCATGTGTAGAAACTCAAAAATGTTCATCTTATTCGCATAAGTTGAAACAGTCCCGAAATAATTGAGTGACCGTGCTAACCAAAAACACCCCCAAGTTGACGTGAATGGAGTTGCGATTTTCGCCCTACGTGAGATTTAGTATTCAAACTTGGTATTTTTGAACTCCTCTCATGTGTAGAAACTTAAAAATGTTCATCTTATTTGTATAAGTTGAAACAGTCCCGAAATAATTGAGTGGCGGTGCTAACCAAAAACACCCCCAAAATGGCGTGAATGGAGTTGCGATTTTCGCCCTACGTGAGATTTAGTATTCAAACGTGGTATTTTTGAACTCCTCTCATGTGTAGAAACTTAAAAATGTTCATCTTATTTGTATAAGTTGAAACAGTCCCGAAATAATTGAGTGGCCGTGCTAACCAAAAACACCCCCAAGTTGACGTGAATGGAGTTGCGATTTTCGCCCTACGTGGGATTTAGTGTTCAAACTTGGTGTTTTTGAACTCCTCTCATGTGTAGAAACTCAAAAATGTTCATCTTATTTGCATAAGTTGAAACAGTCCCGAAATAATTGAGTGGCCGTGCTAACCAAAAACACCCCCAAGTTGACGTGAATGGAGTTGCGATTTTCGCCCTACGTGAGATTTAGTATTCAAACTTGGTATTTTTGAACTCCTCTCATGTGTAGAAACTTAAAAATGTTCATCTTATTTGTATAAGTTGAAACAGTCCCGAAATAATTGAGTGGCGGTGCTAACCAAAAACACCCCCAAAATGGCGTGAATGGAGTTGCGATTTTCGCCCTACGTGAGATTTAGTATTCAAACGTGGTATTTTTGAACTCCTCTCATGTGTAGAAACTTAAAAATGTTCATCTTATTTGTATAAGTTGAAACAGTCCCGAAATAATTGAGTGGCCGTGCTAACCAAAAACACCCCCAAGTTGACGTGAATGGAGTTGCGATTTTCGCCCTACGTGGGATTTAGTGTTCAAACTTGGTGTTTTTGAACTCCTCTCATGTGTAGAAACTCAAAAATGTTCATCTTATTTGCATAAGTTGAAACAGTCCCGAAATAATTGAGTGGCCGTGCTAACCAAAAACACCCCCAAGTTGACGTGAATGGAGTTGCGATTTTCGCCCTACGTGAGATTTGGTATTCAAACTTGGTATTTTTGAACTCCTCTCATGTGTAGAAACTTAAAAATGTTCATCTTATCTGTATAAGTTGAAACAGTCCCGAAATAATTGAGTGGCGGTGCTAACCAAAAACACCCCCAAGTTGACGTGAATGGAGTTGCGATTTTCGCCCTACGTGAGATTTAGTATTCAAACTTGGTATTTTTGAACTCCTCTCATGTGTAGAAACTTAAAAATGTTCATCTTATTTGCATAAGTTGAAACAGTCCCAAAATAATTGAGTGGCGGTGCTAACCAAAAACACCCCCAAGTTGACGTGAATGGAGTTGCGATTTTCGCCGTACGTGAGATTTAGTATTCAAACTTGGTATTTTTGAACTCCTCTCATGTGTAGAAACTTAAAAATGCTCATCTTATTTGTATAAGTTGAAACAGTCCCGAAATAATTGAGTGGCCGTGCCAACCAAAAACACCCCCAAGTTGACGTGAATGGAGTTGCGATTTTCGCCCTACGTGGGATTTAGTGTCCAAACTTGGTGTTTTTGAACTCCTCTCATGTGTAGAAACTCAAAAATGTTCATCTTATTTGCATAAGTTGTAACAGTCCCGAAATAATTGAGTGGCGGTGCTAACCAAAAACACCCCCAAGTAGACGTGAATGGAGTTGCGATTTTCGCACTACGTGGGATTTAGTGTTCAAACTTGGTATTTTTGAACTTCTCTCATGTGTAGAAACTCAAGAATGTTCATCTTATCTCCATAAAAAGGTTAATCGAACAAAAACAAAAATGATGTCCGTGAAAGGATTCGAACCCTAGGTCTACTGCACTGTAGAGCGCTGCTCTGCCGGCTGAGCCAAATGGTCACGAAGAAAGAAAGAAATGAACGGCGTCACACGTGCACTGCCCGAAATCAAGGATTGATGACGGCTTCTGAAAGAATGCTTACTAACCAAACTTGTAACGCAGTTTTTGTATTTCAAACATCAACTTAGTGTGAATATATTAAAATATTTCGAAAAGCAATTGTGTTAATGTGTAGAGATCCTGACTCCATAAAAGGTTAATCCAACACACAAAAATGATGTTCGTGAAGGGATTAGAACCCTCGGCCTACTGGACTGTGGGGTGCTGCTCTGCCGACTGAGCCAAATGGTCACGAAGAAAGAAAGAAATAGACGGCGGCACACGTGCGCTGCCCGAAATCAAGGATTGATCACGGTTTCTGAGAGAATGCTTACTAACCAAACTTGTAACGCAGTTTTTGTATTTCAAACATCAACTTAGTGTGAATATATTAAAATATTTTGAAAAAGCAATTGTGTTAATGTGTAGAGATCCTGACTCCATAAAAGGTTAATCCAACACACAAAAATGATGTTCGTGAAGGGATCAGAACCCTCGGCCTACTGGACTGTGGGGCGCTGCTCTGCCGACTGAGCCAAATGGTCACGAAGAAAGAAAGAAATAGACGGCGGCACACATGCGCTGCCCGAAATCAAGGATTGATCACGGTCTCTGAGAGAATGCTTACTAACCAAACTTGTAACGCAGTTTTTGTATTTCAAACATCAACTTAGTGTGAACATATTAAAATATTTCGAAAAAGCAATTGTGTTAATGTGTAGAGATCCTGACTCCATAAAAGGTTAATCCAACACACAAAAATGATGTTCGTGAAGGGATTAGAACCCTCGGCCTACTGGACTGTGGGGCGCTGCTCTGCCGACTGAGCCAAATGGTCACGAAGAAAGAAAGAAATAGACGGCGGCACACGTGCGCTGCCCGAAATCAAGGATTGATCACGGTTTCTGAGAGAATGCTTACTAACCAAACTTGTAACGCAGTTTTTGTATTTCAAACATCAACTTAGTGTGAATATATTAAAATATTTCGAAAAAACAATTGTGTTAATGTGTAGAGATCCTGACTCCATGAAAGGTTAATCCAACCAACACAAAAATGATGTTCGTGAAGGGATTCGAACCCTAGGCCTACTGAACTGTAGAGCGCTGCTCTGCCGACTGATCCAAATGGTCACGAAGAAAGAAAGAAATGGACGGCGCCACACGTGCGCTGCCCGAAATCAAGGATTGATCACGGTTTCTGATAGAATGCTTAGTAACCAAACTTGTAACGCAGTTTTTGTATTTCAAACACCAACTTAGTGTGAATATATTAATATATTTAGAAAAAGCAATTGTGTTAATCTGGTTAATCTGTAGAGATTCTGACTCCATAAAAATATTAATCCAACCAACACAAAAATGATGTTCGTGAAGGGATTCGAACCCTAGGCCTACTGAACTGTAGAGCGCTGCTCTGCCGACTGATCCAAATGGTCACGAAGAAAGAAAGAAATGGACGGCGCCACACGTGCGCTGCCCGAAATCAAGGATTGATCACGGTTTCTGATAGAATGCTTAGTAACCAAACTTGTAACGCAGTTTTTGTATTTCAAACACCAACTTAGTGTGAATATATTAATATATTTAGAAAAAGCAATTGTGTTAATCTGGTTAATCTGTAGAGATTCTGACTCCATAAAAATATTAATCGAACAAAAACAAAAATGATGTTCGTGAAGAGATTAGAACCCTCGGCCTACTGAACTGTAGAGCGCTGCTCTGCCAACTGATCCAAATGGTCACGAAGAAAGAAAGAAATGGACGGCGCCACACGTGCGCTGCCCGAAATCAAGGACTGATCACGGTTTCTGATAGAATGCTTAGTAACCAAACTTGTAACGCAGTTTTTGTATTTCAAACACCAACTTAGTGTGAATATATTAATATATTTAGAAAAAGCAATTGTGTTAATGTGTAGAGATCCTGACTCCATAAAAAGGTTAATCCAACCAACACAAAAATAATGTCCGTGAAGATGTCCGTATTTGCATAAGTTGAAACAGTCCCGAAATAATTGAGTGGCAGTGCTAACCAAAAACACCCCCAAATTGACGTGAATGGAGTTGCGATTTTTGCCCTACGTGAGATTTAGTGTTCAAACTTGGTATTTTTGAACTCCCCTCATGTGTAGAAACTCAAAAATTTTCATCTTATTAGCATAAGTTGAAAACGTCCCGAAATAATTGAGTGGCGGTGCTAACCAAAAACACCCCCAAATTGACGTGAATGGAGTTGCGATTTTCGCCCTACGTGAGATTTAGTATTCAAACTTGGTATTTTTGAACTCCTCTCATGTGTAGAAACTTAAAAATGTTCATCTTATTTGCATAAGTTGAAACAGTCCCGAAATAATTGAGTGGCCGTGCTAACCAAAAACACCCCCATGTTGACGTGAATGGAGTTGCGATTTTCGCCCTACGTGAGATTTAGTATTCAAACTTGGTATTTTTGAACTCCTCTCATGTGTAGAAACTTAAAAATGTTCATCTTATTTGTATAAGTTGAAACAGTCCCGAAATAATTGAGTGGCGGTGCTAACCAAAAACACCCCCAAGTTGACGTGAATGGAGTTGCGATTTTCGCCCTACGTGAGATTTAGTATTCAAACTTGGTATTTTTGAACTCCTCAATCGCAACTCCATTCACGTCAACTTGGGGGTGTTTTTGGTTAGCACGGCCACTCAATTTTTTCGGGACTGTTTCAACTTATGCAAATAAGATGAACATTTTTAAGTTTCTACACATGAGAGGAGTTCAAAAATACCAAGTTTGAATACTAAATCTCACGTAGGGCGAAAATCGCAACTCCATTCACGTCAATTTGGGGGTGTTTTTGGTTAGCACCGCCACTCAATTATTTCGGGACTGTTTCAACTTATACAAATAAGATGAACATTTTTAATTTTCTACACATGAGAGGAGTTCAAAAATACCAAGTTTGAATACTAAATCTCACGTAGGGCGAAAATCGCAACTCCATTCACGTCAACTTGGGGTTGTTTTTGGTTAGCACGGCCACTCAATTATTTCGGGACTGTTTCAACTTATGCAAATAAGATGAACATTTTTGAGTTTCTACACATGAGAGGAGTTCAAAAACACCAAGTTTGAACACTAAATCCCACGTAGGGCGAAAATCGCAACTCCATTCACGTCAACTTGGGGGTGTTTTTGGTTAGCACGGCCACTCAATTATTTCGGGACTGTTTCAACTTATACAAATAAGATGAACATTTTTAAGTTTCTACACATGAGAGGAGTTCAAAAATACCACGTTTGAATACTAAATCTCACGTAGGGCGAAAATCGCAACTCCATTCACGTCAATTTGGGGGTGTTTTTGGTTAGCACCGCCACTCAATTATTTCGGGACTGTTTCAACTTATGCTAAAAAGATGAACATTTTTGAGTTTCTACACATGAGGGGAGTTCAAAAATACAAAGTTTGAATACTAAATCTCACGTAGGGCGAAAATCGCAACTCCATTCACGTCAACTTGGGGGTGTTTTTGGTTAGCACCGCCACTCAATTATTTCGGGACTGTTTCAACTTATACCAATAAGATGAACATTTTTAAGTTTCTAAACATGAGAGGAGTTCAAAAATACCAAGTTTGAATACTAAATCTCACGTAGGGCGAAAATCGCAACTCCATTCACGTCAACTTGGGGGTGTTTTTGGTTAGCACGGCCACTCAAGTATTTCGGGACTGTTTCAACTTATGCAAATAAGATGAACATTTTTAAGTTTCTACACATTAGAGGAGTTCAAAAATACCAAGTTTGAATACTAAATCTCACGTAGGGCGAAAATCGCAACTCCACTCACGTCAATTTGGGGGTGTTTTTGGTTAGCACCGCCACTCAATTATTTCAATACTGTTTCAACTTATGCTAATAAGATGAACATTTTTGAGTTTCTACACATGAGAGGAGTTCAAAAATACCAAGTTTGAACACTAAATCTCACGTAGGGCAAAAATCGCAACTCCATTCACGTCAATTTGGGGGTGTTTTTGGTTAGCACGGCCACTCAATTATTTCGGGACTGTTTCAACTTATACAAATAAGGTGAACATTTTTAAGTTTCTACACATGAGAGGAGTTCAAAAATACCAAGTTTGAATACTAAATCTCACGTACGGCGAAAATCGCAACTCCATTCACGTCAACTTGGACTTGGGGGTGTTTTTGGTTAGCACCGCCACTCAATTATTTCGGGACTGTTTCAACTTATGCAAATAAGATTAACATTTTTAAGTTTCTACACATGAGAGGAGTTCAAAAATACCAAGTTTGAATACTAAATCTCACGTAGGGCGAAAATCGCAACTCCATTCACGTCAACTTGGGGGTGTTTTTGGTTAGCACGGCCACTCAATTATTTCGGGACTGTTTCAACTTATACAAATAAGGTGAACATTTTTAAGTTTCTACACATGAGAGGAGTTCAAAAATACCAAGTTTGAATACTAAATCTCACGTACGGCGAAAATCGCAACTCCATTCACGTCAACTTGGACTTGGGGGTGTTTTTGGTTAGCACCGCCACTCAATTATTTCGGGACTGTTTCAACTTATGCAAATAAGATTAACATTTTTAAGTTTCTACACATGAGAGGAGTTCAAAAATACCAAGTTTGAATACTAAATCTCACGTAGGGCGAAAATCGCAACTCCATTCACGTCAACTTGGGGGTGTTTTCGGTAAGCACCGCCACTCAATTATTTCAGGACTGTTTCAACTTATGCTAATAAGATGAACATTTTTGAGTTTCTACACATGAGAGGAGTTCAAAAATACCAAGTTTGAATACTAAATCTCACGTAGGGCGAAAATCGCAACTCCATTCACGTCAACTTGGGGGTGTTTTTGGTTAGCACCGCCACTCAATTATTTCGGGACTGTTTCAACTTATGCTAATAAGATGAACATTTTTGAGTTTCTACACATGAGGGGAGTTCAAAAATACAAAGTTTGAATACTAAATCTCACGTAGGGCGAAAATCGCAACTCCATTCACGTCAACTTGGGGGTGTTTTTGGTTAGCACCGCCACTCAATTATTTCGGGACTGTTTCAACTTATGCAAATAAGATGAACATTTTTAAGTTTCTACACATGAGAGGAGTTCAAAAATACCAAGTTTGAATACTAAATCTCACGTAGGGCGAAAATCGCAACTCCATTCACGTCAACTTGGGGGTGTTTTTGGTTAGCACCGCCACTCAATTATTTCGGGACTGTTTCAACTTATGCAAATAAGATGAACATTTTTAAGTTTCTACACATGAGAGGAGTTCAAAAATACCAAGTTTGAATACTAAATCTCACGTAGGGCGAAAATCGCAACTCCATTCACGTCAACTTGGGGGTGTTTTTGGTTAGCACCGCCACTCAATTATTTCAGGACTGTTTCAACTTATGCTAATAAGATGAACATTTTTGAGTTTCTACACATGAGAGGAGTTCAAAAATACCAAGTTTGAACACTAATTCTCACGTAGGGCAAAAATCGCAACTCCATTCACGTCAATTTGGGGGTGTTTTTGGTTAGCACCGCCACTCAATTATTTAGGGACTGTTTCAACTTATGCTAATAAGATGAAAATTTTTGAGTTTCTACACATGAGGGGAGTTCAAAAATACAAAGTTTGAATACAAAATCTCACGTAGGGCGAAAATCGCAACTCCATTCACGTCAACTTGGGGGTGTTTTTGGTTAGCACCGCCACTCAATTATTTCGGGACTGGTTCAACTTATGCAAATAAGATGAACATTTTTAAGTTTCTACACATGAGAGGAGTTCAAAAATACCAAGTTTGAATACTAAATCTCACGTAGGGCGAAAATCGCAACTCCATTCACGTCAACTTGGGGGTGTTTTTGGTTAGCACCGCCACTCAATTATTTCGGGACTGTTTCAACTTATGCAAATAAGATGAACATTTTTAAGTTTCTACACATGAGAGGAGTTCAAAAATACCAAGTTTGAATACTAAATCTCACGTAGGGCGAAAATCGCAACTCCATTCACGTCAACTTGGGGGTGTTTTTGGTTAGCACCGCCACTCAATTATTTCGGGACTGTTTCAACTTATACAAATAAGATGAACATTTTTAAGTTTCTACACATGAGGGGAGTTCAAAAATACCAAGTTTGAATACTAAATCTCACGTAGGGCGAAAATCGCAACTCCATTCACGTCAACTTGGGGTGTTTTTGGTTAGCACCGCCACTCAATTATTTCGGGACTGTTTCAACTTATGCAAATAAGATGAACATTTTTAAGTTTCTACACATGAGAGGAGTTCAAAAATACCAAGTTTGAATACTAAATCTCACGTAGGGCGAAAATCGCAACTCCATTCACGTCAACTTGGGGGTGTTTTTGGTTAGCACCGCCACTCAATTATTTCGGGACTGTTTCAACTTATGCAAATAAGATGAACATTTTTAAGTTTCTACACATGAGAGGAGTTCAAAAATACCAAGTTTGAATACTAAATCTCACGTAGGGCGAAAATCGCAACTCCATTCACGTCAACTTGGGGGTGTTTTTGGTTAGCACCGCCACTCAATTATTTCGGGACTGTTTCAACTTATACAAATAAGATGAACATTTTTAAGTTTCTACACATGAGGGGAGTTCAAAAATACCAAGTTTGAATACTAAATCTCACGTAGGGCGAAAATCGCAACTCCATTCACGTCGACTTGGGGGTGTTTTTGGTTAGCACGGCCACTCAATTATTTCGGGACTGTTTCAACTTATGCAAATAAGATGAACATTTTAAGTTTCTACACATGAGAGGAGTTCAAAAATACCAAGTTTGAATACTAAATCTCACGTAGGGCGAAAATCGCAACTCCACTCACGTCAATTTGGGGGTGTTTTTGGTTAGCACCGCCACTCAATTATTTCAATACTGTTTCAACTTATGCTAATAAGATGAACATTTTTGAGTTTCTACACATGAGAGGAGTTCAAAAATACCAAGTTTGAACACTAAATCTCACGTAGGGCAAAAATCGCAACTCCATTCACGTCAACTTGGGGGTGTTTTTGGTTAGCACGGCCACTCAATTTTTTTCGGGACTGTTTCAACTTATGCAAATAAGATGAACATTTTTAGGTTTCTACACATGAGAGGAGTTCAAAAATACCAAGTTTGAATACTAAATCTCACGTAGGGCGAAAATCGCAACTCCATTCACGTCAATTTGGGGGTGTTTTTGGTTAGCACCGCCACTCAATTATTTCGGGACTGTTTCAACTTATACAAATAAGATGAAAATTTTTAAGTTTCTACACATGAGAGGAGTTCAAAAATACCAAGTTTGAATACTAAATCTCACGTAGGGCGAAAATCGCAACTCCATTCACGTCAACTTGGGGGTGTTTTTGGTTAGCACGGCCACTCAATTATTTCGGGACTGTTTCAACTTATGCAAATAAGATGCACATTTTTGAGTTTCTACACATGAGAGGAGTTCAAAAACACCAAGTTTGAACACTAAATCCCACGTAGGGCGAAAATCGCAACTCCATTCACGTCAACTTGGGGGTGTTTTTGGTTAGCACGGCCACTCAATTATTTCGGGACTGTTTCAACTTATACAAATAAGATGAACATTTTTAAGTTTCTACACATGAGAGGAGTTCAAAAATACCACGTTTGAATACTAATCTCACGTAGGGCGAAAATCGCAACTCCATTCACGTCAATTTGGGGGTGTTTTTGGTTAGCACCGCCACTCAATTATTTCGGGACTGTTTCAACTTATGCTAATAAGATGAACATTTTTGAGTTTCTACACATGAGGGGAGTTCAAAAATACAAAGTTTGAATACTAAATCTCACGTAGGGCGAAAATCGCAACTCCATTCACGTCAATTTGGGGGTGTTTTTGGTTAGCACCGCCACTCAATTATTTCGGGACTGTTTCAACTTATACAAATAAGATGAACATTTTTAAGTTTCTACACATGAGAGGAGTTCAAAAATACCAAGTTTGAATACTAAATCTCACGTAGGGCGAAAATCGCAACTCCATTCACGTCAACTTGGGGGTGTTTTTGGTTAGCACGGCCACTCGATTTTTTCGGGACTGTTTCAACTTATGCAAATAAGATGAACATTTTTATGTTTCTACACATGAGAGGAGTTCAAAAATACCAAGTTTGAACACTAAATCCCACGTAGGGCGAAAATCGCAACTCCATTCACGTCAACTTGGGGGTGTTTTTGGTTAGCACGGCCACTCAATTATTTCGGGACTGTTTCAACTTATACAAATAAGATGAACATTTTTAAGTTTCTACACATGAGAGGAGTTCAAAAATACCACGTTTGAATACTAAATCTCACGTAGGGCGAAAATCGCAACTCCATTCACGTCAATTTGGGGGTGTTTTTGGTTAGCACCGCCACTCAATTATTTCGGGACTGTTTCAACTTATGCAAATAAGATGAACATTTTTGAGTTTCTACACATGAGAGGAGTTCAAAAACACCAAGTTTGAACACTAAATCCCACGTAGGGCGAAAATCGCAACTCCATTCACGTCAACTTGGGGGTGTTTTTGGTTAGCACGGCCACTCAATTATTTTGGGACTGTTTCAACTTATACAAATAAGATGAACATTTTTAAGTTTCTACACATGAGAGGAGTTCAAAAATACCAAGTTTGAATACTAAATCTCACGTAGGGCGAAAATCGCAACTCCATTCACGTCAACTTGGGGGTGTTTTTGGTTAGCACCGCCACTCAATTATTTCAGGACCGCCACTCAATTATTTCTGTTTCAACTTATGCTAATAAGATGAACATTTTTGAGTTTCTACACATGAGAGGAGTTCAAAAATACCAAGTTTGAACACTAATTCTCACGTAGGGCAAAAATCGCAACTCCATTCACGTCAACTTGGGGGTGTTTTTGGTTAGCACCGCCACTCAATTATTTCGGGACTGTTTCAACTTATGCAAATAAGATGAACATTTTTAAGTTTCTACACATGAGAGGAGTTCAAAAATACCAAGTTTGAATACTAAATCTCACGTAGGGCGAAAATCGCAACTCCATTCACGTCAACTTGGGGGTGTTTTTGGTTAGCACCGCCACTCAATTATTTCAGGACTGTTTCAACTTATGCTAATAAGATGAACATTTTTGAGTTTCTACACATGAGAGGAGTTCAAAAATACCAAGTTTGAACACTAATTCTCACGTAGGGCAAAAATCGCAACTCCATTCACGTCAACTTGGGGGTGTTTTTGGTTAGCACCGCCACTCAATTATTTCAGGACTGTTTCAACTTATGCTAATAAGATGAACATTTTTGAGTTTCTACACATGAGGGGAGTTCAAAAATACAAAGTTTGAATACAAAATCTCACGTAGGGCGAAAATCGCAACTCCATTCACGTCAATTTGGGGGTGTTTTTGGTTAGCACCGCCACTCAATTATTTCGGGACTGTTTCAACTTATGCAAATAAGATGAACATTTTTAAGTTTCTACACATGAGAGGAGTTCAAAAATACCAAGTTTGAATACTAAATCTCACGTAGGGCGAAAATCGCAACTCCATTCACGTCAACTTGGGGGTGTTTTTGGTTAGCACCGCCACTCAATTATTTCAGGACTGTTTCAACTTATGCTAATAAGATGAACATTTTTGAGTTTCTACACATGAGAGGAGTTCAAAAATACCAAGTTTGAATACTAAATCTCACGTAGGGCGAAAATCGCAACTCCATTCACGTCAACTTGGGGGTGTTTTTGGTTAGCACCGCCACTCAATTATTTCGGGACTGTTTCAACTTATACAAATAAGATGAACATTTTTAAGTTTCTACACATGAGGGGAGTTCAAAAATACCAAGTTTGAATACTAAATCTCACGTAGGGCGAAAATCGCAACTCCATTCACGTCAACTTGGGGGTGTTTTTGGTTAGCACCGCCACTCAATTATTTCGGGACTGTTTCAACTTATGCAAATAAGATGAACATTTTTAAGTTTCTACACATGAGAGGAGTTCAAAAATACCAAGTTTGAATACTAAATCTCACGTAGGGCGAAAATCGCAACTCCATTCACGTCAACTTGGGGGTGTTTTTGGTTAGCACCGCCACTCAATTATTTCGGGACTGTTTCAACTTATGCAAATAAGATGAACATTTTTAAGTTTCTACACATGAGAGGAGTTCAAAAATACCAAGTTTGAATACTAAATCTCACGTAGGGCGAAAATCGCAACTCCATTCACGTCAACTTGGGGGTGTTTTTGGTTAGCACCGCCACTCAATTATTTCGGGACTGTTTCAACTTATACAAATAAGATGAACATTTTTAAGTTTCTACACATGAGGGGAGTTCAAAAATACCAAGTTTGAATACTAAATCTCACGTAGGGCGAAAATCGCAACTCCATTCACGTCAACTTGGGGGTGTTTTTGGTTAGCACGGCCACTCAATTATTTCGGGACTGTTTCAACTTATGCAAATAAGATGAACATTTTTAAGTTTCTACACATGAGAGGAGTTCAAAAATACCAAGTTTGAATACTAAATCTCACGTAGGGCGAAAATCGCAACTCACTCACGTCAATTTGGGGGTGTTTTTGGTTAGCACCGCCACTCAATTATTTCAATACTGTTTCAACTTATGCTAATAAGATGAACATTTTTGAGTTTCTACACATGAGAGGAGTTCAAAAATACCAAGTTTGAACACTAAATCTCACGTAGGGCAAAAATCGCAACTCCATTCACGTCAACTTGGGGTGTTTTTGGTTAGCACGGCCACTCAATTTTTTCGGGACTGTTTCAACTTATGCAAATAGATGAACATTTTTAGGTTTCTACACATGAGAGGAGTTCAAAAATACCAAGTTTGAATACTAAATCTCACGTAGGGCGAAAATCGCAACTCCATTCACGTCAATTTGGGGGTGTTTTTGGTTAGCACCGCCACTCAATTATTTCGGGACTGTTTCAACTTATACAAATAAGATGAAAATTTTTAAGTTTCTACACATGAGAGGAGTTCAAAAATACCAAGTTTGAATACTAAATCTCACGTAGGGCGAAAATCGCAACTCCATTCACGTCAACTTGGGGGTGTTTTTGGTTAGCACGGCCACTCAATTATTTCGGGACTGTTTCAACTTATGCAAATAAGATGCACATTTTTGAGTTTCTACACATGAGAGGAGTTCAAAAACACCAAGTTTGAACACTAAATCCCACGTAGGGCGAAAATCGCAACTCCATTCACGTCAACTTGGGGGTGTTTTTGGTTAGCACGGCCACTCAATTATTTCGGGACTGTTTCAACTTATACAAATAAGATGAACATTTTTAAGTTTCTACACATGAGAGGAGTTCAAAAATACCACGTTTGAATACTAAATCTCACGTAGGGCGAAAATCGCAACTCCATTCACGTCAATTTGGGGGTGTTTTTGGTTAGCACCGCCACTCAATTATTTCGGGACTGTTTCAACTTATGCTAATAAGATGAACATTTTTGAGTTTCTACACATGAGGGGAGTTCAAAAATACAAAGTTTGAATACTAAATCTCACGTAGGGCGAAAATCGCAACTCCATTCACGTCAATTTGGGGGTGTTTTTGGTTAGCACCGCCACTCAATTATTTCGGGACTGTTTCAACTTATACAAATAAGATGAACATTTTTAAGTTTCTACACATGAGAGGAGTTCAAAAATACCAAGTTTGAATACTAAATCTCACGTAGGGCGAAAATCGCAACTCCATTCACGTCAACTTGGGGGTGTTTTTGGTTAGCACGGCCACTCGATTTTTTCGGGACTGTTTCAACTTATGCAAATAAGATGAACATTTTTAAGTTTCTACACATGAGAGGAGTTCAAAAATACCAAGTTTGAACACTAAATCCCACGTAGGGCGAAAATCGCAACTCCATTCACGTCAACTTGGGGGTGTTTTTGGTTAGCACGGCCACTCAATTATTTCGGGACTGTTTCAACTTATACAAATAAGATGAAAATTTTAAGTTTCTACACATGAGAGGAGTTCAAAAATACCAAGTTTGAATACTAAATCTCACGTAGGGCGAAAATCGCAACTCCATTCACGTCAACTTGGGGGTGTTTTTGGTTAGCACGGCCACTCAATTATTTCGGGACTGTTTCAACTTATGCAAATAAGATGCACATTTTTGAGTTTCTACACATGAGAGGAGTTCAAAAACACCAAGTTTGAACACTAAATCCCACGTAGGGCGAAAATCGCAACTCCATTCACGTCAACTTGGGGGTGTTTTTGGTTAGCACGGCCACTCAATTATTTCGGGACTGTTTCAACTTATACAAATAAGATGAACATTTTTAAGTTTCTACACATGAGAGGAGTTCAAAAATACCACGTTTGAATACTAAATCTCACGTAGGGCGAAAATCGCAACTCCATTCACGTCAATTTGGGGGTGTTTTTGGTTAGCACCGCCACTCAATTATTTCGGGACTGTTTCAACTTATGCTAATAAGATGAACATTTTTGAGTTTCTACACATGAGGGGAGTTCAAAAATACAAAGTTTGAATACTAAATCTCACGTAGGGCGAAAATCGCAACTCCATTCACGTCAATTTGGGGGTGTTTTTGGTTAGCACCGCCACTCAATTATTTCGGGACTGTTTCAACTTATACAAATAAGATGAACATTTTTAAGTTTCTACACATGAGAGGAGTTCAAAAATACCAAGTTTGAATACTAAATCTCACGTAGGGCGAAAATCGCAACTCCATTCACGTCAACTTGGGGGTGTTTTTGGTTAGCACGGCCACTCGATTTTTTCGGGACTGTTTCAACTTATGCAAATAAGATGAACATTTTTAAGTTTCTACACATGAGAGGAGTTCAAAAATACCAAGTTTGAACACTAAATCCCACGTAGGGCGAAAATCGCAACTCCATTCACGTCAACTTGGGGGTGTTTTTGGTTAGCACGGCCACTCAATTATTTCGGGACTGTTTCAACTTATACAAATAAGATGAACATTTTTAAGTTTCTACACATGAGAGGAGTTCAAAAATACCACGTTTGAATACTAAATCTCACGTAGGGCGAAAATCGCAACTCCATTCACGTCAATTTGGGGGTGTTTTTGGTTAGCACGGCCACTCAATTATTTTGGGACTGTTTCAACTTATACAAATAAGATGAACATTTTAAGTTTCTACACATGAGAGGAGTTCAAAAATACCACGTTTGAATACTAAATCTCACGTAGGGCGAAAATCGCAACTCCATTCACGTCAATTTGGGGGTGTTTTTGGTTAGCACCGCCACTCAATTATTTCGGGACTGTTTCAACTTATGCTAATAAGATGAACATTTTTGAGTTTCTACACATGAGGGGAGTTCAAAAATACAAAGTTTGAATACTAAATCTCACGTAGGGCGAAAATCGCAACTCCATTCACGTCAACTTGGGGTGTTTTTGGTTAGCACCGCCACTCAATTATTTCGGGACTGTTTCAACTTATACCAATAAGATGAACATTTTTGAGTTTCTACACATGAGAGGAGTTCAAAAACACCAAGTTTGAACACTAAATCCCACGTAGGACGAAAATCGCAACTCCATTCACGTCAACTTGGGGGTGTTTTTGGTTAGCACGGCCACTCAATTATTTTGGGACTGTTTCAACTTATACAAATAAGATGAACATTTTTAAGTTTCTACACATGAGAGGAGTTCAAAAATACCACGTTTGAATACTAAATCTCACGTAGGGCGAAAATCGCAACTCCATTCACGTCAATTTGGGGGTGTTTTTGGTTAGCACCGCCACTCAATTATTTCGGGACTGTTTCAACTTATGCTAATAAGATGAACATTTTTGAGTTTCTACACATGAGGGGAGTTCAAAAATACAAAGTTTGAATACTAAATCTCACGTAGGGCGAAAATCGCAACTCCATTCACGTCAACTTGGGGGTGTTTTTGGTTAGCACCGCCACTCAATTATTTCGGGACTGTTTCAACTTATACCAATAAGATGAACATTTTTAAGTTTCTACACATGAGAGGAGTTCAAAAATACCAAGTTTGAATACTAAATCTCACGTAGGGCAAAAATCGCAACTCCATTCACGTCAACTTGGGGGTGTTTTTGGTTAGCACGGCCACTCAAGTATTTCGGGACTGTTTCAACTTATGCAAATAAGATGAACATTTTTAAGTTTCTACACATGAGAAGAGTTCAAAAATACCAAGTTTGAATACTAAATCTCACGTAGGGCGAAAATCGCAACTCCACTCACGTCAATTTGGGGTGTTTTTGGTTAGCACCGCCACTCAATTATTTCAATACTGTTTCAACTTATGCTAATAAGATGAACATTTTTGAGTTTCTACACATGAGAGGAGTTCAAAAATACCAAGTTTGAACACTAAATCTCACGTAGGGCAAAAATCGCAACTCCATTCACGTCAATTTGGGGGTGTTTTTGGTTAGCACGGCCACTCAATTATTTCGGGACTGTTTCAACTTATACAAATAAGATGAACATTTTTAAGTTTCTACACATGAGAGGAGTTCAAAAATACCAAGTTTGAATACTAAATCTCACGTAGGGCGAAAATCGCAACTCCATTCACGTCAACTTGGGGGTGTTTTCGGTAAGCACCGCCACTCAATTATTTCAGGACTGTTTCAACTTATGCTAATAAGATGAACATTTTTGAGTTTCTACACATGAGAGGAGTTCAAAAATACCAAGTTTGAACACTAATTCTCACGTAGGGCAAAAATCGCAACTCCATTCACGTCAATTTGGGGGTGTTTTTGGTTAGCACCGCCACTCAATTATTTAGGGACTGTTTCAACTTATGCTAATAAGATGAACATTTTTGAGTTTCTACACATGAGGGGAGTTCAAAAATACAAAGTTTGAATACAAAATCTCACGTAGGGCGAAAATCGCAACTCCATTCACGTCAACTTGGGGGTGTTTTTGGTTAGCACCGCCACTCAATTATTTCGGGACTGTTTCAACTTATGCAAATAAGATGAACATTTTTAAGTTTCTACACATGAGAGGAGTTCAAAAATACCAAGTTTGAATACTAAATCTCACGTAGGGCGAAAATCGCAACTCCATTCACGTCAACTTGGGGGTGTTTTTGGTTAGCACCGCCACTCAATTATTTCGGGACTGTTTCAACTTATGCTAATAAGATGAACATTTTTGAGTTTCTACACATGAGGGGAGTTCAAAAATACAAAGTTTGAATACTAAATCTCACGTAGGGCGAAAATCGCAACTCCATTCACGTCAACTTGGGGGTGTTTTTGGTTAGCACCGCCACTCAATTATTTCGGGACTGTTTCAACTTATACCAATAAGATGAACATTTTTAAGTTTCTACACATGAGAGAGGTTCAAAAATACCAAGTTTGAATACTAAATCTCACGTAGGGCGAAAATCGCAACTCCATTCACGTCAACTTGGGGGTGTTTTTGGTTAGCACGGCCACTCAAGTATTTCGGGACTGTTTCAACTTATGCAAATAAGATGAACATTTTTAAGTTTCTACACATGAGAGGAGTTCAAAAATACCAAGTTTGAATACTAAATCTCACGTAGGGCGAAAATCGCAACTCCACTCACGTCAATTTGGGGGTGTTTTTGGTTAGCACCGCCACTCAATTATTTCAATACTGTTTCAACTTATGCTAATAAGATGAACATTTTTGAGTTTCTACACATGAGAGGAGTTCAAAAATACCAAGTTTGAACACTAAATCTCACGTAGGGCAAAAATCGCAACTCCATTCACGTCAATTTGGGGGTGTTTTTGGTTAGCACCGCCACTCAATTATTTCAATACTGTTTCAACTTATGCTAATAAGATGAACATTTTTGAGTTTCTACACATGAGAGGAGTTCAAAAATACCAAGTTTGAACACTAAATCTCACGTAGGGCAAAAATCGCAACTCCATTCACGTCAATTTGGGGGTGTTTTTGGTTAGCACGGCCACTCAATTATTTCGGGACTGTTTCAACTTATACAAATAAGATGAACATTTTCAAGTTTCTACACATGAGAGGAGTTCAAAAATACCAAGTTTGAATACTAAATCTCACGTACGGCGAAAATCGCAACTCCATTCACGTCAACTTGGACTTGGGGGTGTTTTTGGTTAGCACCGCCACTCAATTATTTCGGGACTGTTTCAACTTATGCAAATAAGATGAACATTTTTAAGTTTCTACACATGAGAGGAGTTCAAAAATACCAAGTTTGAATACTAAATCTCACGTAGGGCGAAAATCGCAACTCCATTCACGTCAACTTGGGGGTGTTTTTGGTAAGCACCGCCACTCAATTATTTCAGGACTGTTTCAACTTATGCTAATAAGATGAACATTTTTGAGTTTCTACACATGAGAGGAGTTCAAAAATACCACGTTTGAACACTAATTCTCACGTAGGGCAAAAATCGCAACTCCATTCACGTCAATTTGGGGGTGTTTTTGGTTAGCACCGCCACTCAATTATTTCGGGACTGTTTCAACTTATGCTAATAAGATGAACATTTTTGAGTTTCTACACATGAGGGGAGTTCAAAAATACAAAGTTTGAATACTAAATCTCACGTAGGGCGAAAATCGCAACTCCATTCACGTCAACTTGGGGGTGTTTTTGGTTAGCACCGCCACTCAATTATTTCGGGAATGTTTCAACTTATGCAAATAAGATAAACATTTTTAAGTTTCTACACATGAGAGGAGTTCAAAAATACCAAGTTTGATACTAAATCTCACGTAGGGCGAAAATCGCAACTCCATTCACGTCAACTTGGGGGTGTTTTTGGTTAGCACCGCCACTCAATTATTTCGGGACTGTTTCAACTTATGCAAATAAGATGAACATTTTAAGTTTCTACACATGAGAGGAGTTCAAAAATACCAAGTTTGAATACTAAATCTCACGTAGGGCGAAAATCGCAACTCCATTCACGTCAACTTGGGGGTGTTTTTGGTTAGCACCGCCACTCAATTATTTCGGGACTGTTTCAACTTATACAAATAAGATGAACATTTTCAAGTTTCTACACATGAGAGGAGTTCAAAAATACCAAGTTTGAATACTAAATCTCACGTAGGGCAAAAATCGCAACTCCATTCACGTCAACTTGGGGGTGTTTTTGGTTAGCACCTCCACTCAATTATTTCAATACTGTTTCAACTTATGCTAATAAGATGAACATTTTTGAGTTTCTACACATGAGAGGAGTTCAAAAATACCAAGTTTGAATACTAAATCTCACGTAGGGCGAAAATCGCAACTCCACTCACGTCAATTTGGGGGTGTTTTTGGTTAGCACCGCCACTCAATTATTTCAATACTGTTTCAACTTATGCTAATAAGATGAACATTTTCGAGTTTCTACACATGAGAGGAGTTCAAAAATACCAAGTTTGAACACTAAATCTCACGTAGGGCAAAAATCGCAACTCCATTCACGTCAATTTGGGGGTGTTTTTGGTTAGCACCGCCACTCAATTATTTCGGGACTGTTTCAACTTATGCTGATAAGATGAACATTTTTGAGTTTCTACACATGAGAGGAGTTCAAAAATACCAAGTTTGAATACTAAATCTCACGTAGGGCGAAAATCGCAACTCCATTCACGTCAACTTGGGGGTGTTTTTGGTTAGCACCTCCACTCAATTATTTCAATACTGTTTCAACTTATGCTAATAAGATGAACATTTTGAGTTTCTACACATGAGAGGAGTTCAAAAATACCAAGTTTGAATACTAAATCTCACGTAGGGCGAAAATCGCAACTCCATTCACGTCAACTTGGGGGTGTTTTTGGTTAGCACCGCCACTCAATTATTTCGGGACTGTTTCAACTTATACAAATAAGATGAACATTTTCAAGTTTCTACACATGAGAGGAGTTCAAAAATACCAAGTTTGAATACTAAATCTCACGTAGGGCGAAAATCGCAACTCCATTCACGTCAACTTGGGGGTGTTTTTGGTTAGCACGGCCACTCAATTATTTCGGGACTGTTTCAACTTATGCAAATAAGATGAACATTTTTAAGTTTCTACACATGAGAGGAGTTCGAAAATACCAAGTTTGAATACTAAATCTCACGTAGGGCGAAAATCGCAACTCCATTCACGTCAACTTGGGGGTGTTTTTGGTTAGCACGGCCACTCAATTATTTCGGGACTGTTTCAACTTATGCAAATAAGATGAACATTTTTAAGTTTCTACACATGAGAGGAGTTCAAAAATACCAAGTTTGAATACTAAATCTCACGTAGGGCGAAAATCGCAACTCCACTCACGTCAATTTGGGGGTGTTTTTGGTTAGCACCGCCACTCAATTATTTCAATACTGTTTCAACTTATGCTAATAAGATGAACATTTTTGAGTTTCTACACATGAGAGGAGTTCAAAAATACCAAGTTTGAACACTAAATCTCACGTAGGGCAAAAATCGCAACTCCATTCACGTCAATTTGGGGGTGTTTTTGGTTAGCACCGCCACTCAATTATTTCGGGACTGTTTCAATTTATGCTAATAAGATGAACATTTTTGAGTTTCTACACATGAGAGGAGTTCAAAAATACCAAGTTTGAATACTAAATCTCACGTAGGGCGAAAATCGCAACTCCATTCACGTCAACTTGGGGGTGTTTTTGGTTAGCACCTCCACTCAATTATTTCAATACTGTTTCAACTTATGCTAATAAGATGAACATTTTTGAGTTTCTACACATGAGAGGAGTTCAAAAATACCAAGTTTGAATACTAAATCTCACGTAGGGCGAAAATCGCAACTCCATTCACGTCAACTTGGGGGTGTTTTTGGTTAGCACCGCCACTCAATTATTTCGGGACTGTTTCAACTTATACAAATAAGATGAACATTTTCAAGTTTCTACACATGAGAGGAGTTCAAAAATACCAAGTTTGAATACTAAATCTCACGTAGGGCGAAAATCGCAACTCCATTCACGTCAACTTGGGGGTGTTTTCGGTTAGCACGGCCACTCAATTATTTCGGGACTGTTTCAACTTATGCAAATAAGATGAACATTTTTAAGTTTCTACACATGAGAGGAGTTCAAAAATACCAAGTTTGAATACTAAATCTCACGTAGGGCGAAAATCGCAACTCCACTCACGTCAATTTGGGGGTGTTTTTGGTTAGCACCGCCACTCAATTATTTCAATACTGTTTCAACTTATGCTAATAAGATGAACATTTTTGAGTTTCTACACATGAGAGGAGTTCAAAAATACCAAGTTTGAACACTAAATCTCACGTAGGGCAAAAATCGCAACTCCATTCACGTCAATTTGGGGGTGTTTTTGGTTAGCACCGCCACTCAATTATTTCGGGACTGTTTCAACTTATGCTAATAAGATGAACATTTTTGAGTTTCTACACATGAGAGGAGTTCAAAAATACCAAGTTTGAATACTAAATCTCACGTAGGGCGAAAATCGCAACTCCATTCACGTCAACTTGGGGGTGTTTTTGGTTAGCACCTCCACTCAATTATTTCAATACTGTTTCAACTTATGCTAATAAGATGAACATTTTGAGTTTCTACACATGAGAGGAGTTCAAAAATACCAAGTTTGAATACTAAATCTCACGTAGGGCGAAAATCGCAACTCCATTCACGTCAACTTGGGGGTGTTTTTGGTTAGCACCGCCACTCAATTATTTCGGGACTGTTTCAACTTATACAAATAAGATGAACATTTCCAAGTTTCTACACATGAGAGGAGTTCAAAAATACCAAGTTTGAATACTAAATCTCACGTAGGGCGAAAATCGCAACTCCATTCACGTCAACTTGGGGGTGTTTTTGGTTAGCACGGCCACTCAATTATTTCGGGACTGTTTCAACTTATGCAAATAAGATGAACATTTTTAGGTTTCTACACATGAGAGGAGTTCAAAAATACCAAGTTTGAATACTAAATCTCACGTAGGGCGAAAATCGCAACTCCACTCACGTCAATTTGGGGGTGTTTTTGGTTAGCACCGCCACTCAATTATTTCAATACTGTTTCAACTTATGCTAATAAGATGAACATTTTTGAGTTTCTACACATGAGAGGAATTCAAAAATACCAAGTTTGAACACTAAATCTCACGTAGGGCAAAAATCGCAACTCCATTCACGTCAATTTGGGGGTGTTTTTGGTTAGCACCGCCACTCAATTGTTTCGGGACTGTTTCAACTTATGCTAATAAGATGAACATTTTTGAGTTTCTACACATGAGAGGAGTTCAAAAATACCAAGTTTGAATACTAAATCTCACGTAGGGCGAAAATCGCAACTCCATTCACGTCAACTTGGGGGTGTTTTTGGTTAGCACCTCCACTCAATTATTTCAATACTGTTTCAACTTATGCCAATAAGATGAACATTTTTGAGTTTCTACACATGAGAGGAGTTCAAAAATACCAAGTTTGAATACTAAATCTCACGTAGGGCGAAAATCGCAACTCCATTCACGTCAACTTGGGGGTGTTTTTGGTTAGCACCGCCACTCAATTATTTCGGGACTGTTTCAACTTATACAAATAAGATGAACATTTTCAAGTTTCTACACATGAGAGGAGTTCAAAAATACCAAGTTTGAATACTAAATCTCACGTAGGGCGAAAATCGCAACTCCATTCACGTCAACTTGGGGGTGTTTTCGGTTAGCACGGCCACTCAATTATTTCGGGACTGTTTCAACTTATGCAAATAAGATGAACATTTTTAAGTTTCTACACATGAGAGGAGTTCAAAAATACCAAGTTTGAATACTAAATCTCACGTAGCGCGAAAATCGCAACTCCACTCACGTCAATTTGGGGGTGTTTTTGGTTAGCACCGCCACTCAATTATTTCAATACTGTTTCAACTTATGCTAATAAGATGAACATTTTTGAGTTTCTACACATGAGAGGAGTTCAAAAATACCAAGTTTGAACACTAAATCTCACGTAGGGCAAAAATCGCAACTCCATTCACGTCAATTTGGGGGTGTTTTTGGTTAGCACCGCCACTCAATTATTTCGGGACTGTTTCAACTTATGCTAATAAGATGAACATTTTTGAGTTTCTACACATGGGAGGAGTTCAAAAATACCAAGTTTGAATACTAAATCTCACGTAGGGCGAAAATCGCAACTCCATTCACGTCAACTTGGGGGTGTTTTTGGTTAGCACCTCCACTCAATTATTTCAATACTGTTTCAACTTATGCTAATAAGATGAACATTTTTGAGTTTCTACACATGAGAGACGTTCAAAATACCAAGTTTGAATACTAAATCTCACGTAGGGCGAAAATCGCAACTCCATTCACGTCAACTTGGGGGTGTTTTTGGTTAGCACCGCCACTCAATTATTTCGGGACTGTTTCAACTTATGCAAATAAGATGAACATTTTTAAGTTTCTACACATGAGAGGAGTTCAAAAATACCAAGTTTGAATACTAAATCTCACGTAGGGCGAAAATCGCAACTCCATTCACGTCAACTTGGGGGTGTTTTTGGTTAGCACCGCCACTCAATTATTTCGGGACTGTTTCAACTTATGCAAATAAGATGAACATTTTTAAGTTTCTACACATGAGAGGAGTTCAAAAATACCAAGTTTGAATACTAAATCTCACGTAGGGCGAAAATCGCAACTCCATTCACGTCAACTTGGGGGTGTTTTTGGTTAGCACCGCCACTCAATTATTTCAATACTGTTTCAACTTATGCTAATAAGATGAACATTTTTGAGTTTCTACACACGAGAGGAGTTCAAAAATACCATATTGAATACTAAATCTCACGTAGGGCGAAAATCGCAACTCCATTCACGTCAACTTGGGGGTGTTTTTGGTTAGCACCGCCACTCAATTATTTCGGGACTGTTTCAACTTATGCAAATAAGATGAACATTTTTAAGTTTCTACACATGAGAGGAGTTCAAAAATACCAAGTTTGAATACTAAATCTCACGTAGGGCGAAAATCGCAACTCCATTCACGTCAACTTGGGGGTGTTTTTGGTTAGCACCGCCACTCAATTATTTCGGGACTGTTTCAACTTATGCAAATAAGATGAACATTTTTAAGTTTCTACACATGAGAGGAGTTCAAAAATACCAAGTTTGAATACTAAATCTCACGTAGGGCGAAAATCGCAACTCCATTCACGTCAACTTGGGGGTGTTTTTGGTTAGCACCGCCACTCAATTATTTCGGGACTGTTTCAACTTATACAAATAAGATGAACATTTTCAAGTTTCTACACATGAGAGGAGTTCAAAAATACCAAGTTTGAATACTAAATCTCACCTAGGGCGAAAATCGCAACTCCATTCACGTCAACTTGGGGGTGTTTTTGGTTAGCACGGCCACTCAATTATTTCGGGACTGTTTCAACTTATGCAAATAAGATGAACATTTTTAAGTTTCTACACATGAGAGGAGTTCAAAAATACCAAGTTTGAATACTAAATCTCACGTAGGGCGAAAATCGCAACTCCACTCACGTCAATTTGGGGTGTTTTTGGTTAGCACCGCCACTCAATTATTTCAATACTGTTTCAACTTATGCTAATAAGATGAACATTTTTGAGTTTCTACACATGAGAGGAGTTCAAAAATACCAGTTTGAACACTAAATCTCACGTAGGGCAAAAATCGCAACTCCATTCACGTCTATTTGGGGGTGTTTTTGGTTAGCACCGCCACTCAATTATTTCGGGACTGTTTCAACTTATGCTAATAAGATGAACATTTTTGAGTTTCTACACATGAGGGGAGTTCAAAAATACCAAGTTAGAACACTAAATCTCACGTAGGGCGAAAATCGCAACTTCATTCACGTCAACTTGGGGGTGTTTTTGGTTAGCACGGCCACTCAATTATTTCGGGACTGTTTCAACTTATGCAAATAAGATGAACATTTTTAAGTTTCTACACATAAGAGGAGTTCAAAAATACCAAGTTTGAATACTAAATCTCACGTAGGGCGAAAATCGCAACTCCACTCACGTCAATTTGGGGGTGTTTTTGGTTAGCACCGCCACTCAATTATTTCAATACTGTTTCAACTTATGCTAATAAGATGAACATTTTTGAGTTTCTACACATGAGAGGAGTTCAAAAATACCAAGTTTGAACACTAAATCTCACGTAGGGCAAAAATCGCAACTCCATTCACGTCAATTTGGGGGTGTTTTTGGTTAGCACCGCCACTCAATTATTTCGGGACTGTTTCAACTTATGCTAATAAGATGAACATTTTGAGTTTCTACACATGAGG